>JAOTQR010000092.1:17127751-17147525 GCA_025774065.1 Solanum ossicruentum | reverse complement strand
TTACAATGCAATTTCTAAATTTTAAAAAAAAAAAAAAAATTTTTTTTTTTTCTATGGAATTTTTTTTTTTTTTTTTTTTTGGGGGGGGGGGGGGGGGAACAAGTGGCATCAATGTCTTAATTTGTCAAAAAAAAACAATTTTGCACCATATTTCATGTTAAACTAGTATATTTATAGGTGCAAAAGGAGAACTGAATTCAACAACAGTCACAAACCTTTCTTCTTGAGTCATGCCAGAGTGGATGCAGATAGATGGAAAATTACACTCTGCTAGTAATTTATTCAGCTCTGCTGCCCTATTCACGCTCTTGACAAATATAACTACTTGGTTGAAGTCCAAGGCATCCAGCAGATCATTTAGCTTCCGGTTTTTCTCTGTTTCACTCAATTTGATATAATGCTGTTGTAATAAAAGAAACAAGATAAGAAAGCTAATTTGGATGTAAAGAAATCATGGCATAATAACTATGCACCCAAGATGTACCTGAACAAGTCCATGAAGGGTCAACTTTGCCTCATCGTCCACATAAATTTCCATTGGCTGAAAGGAACGTCAAAGTACAGGATATTAGGAGCTTCAAGAGGTTAATGGTATCCAGAACAAAACAAGTGTGAGGCATGAATCCACAGTCCATCTATGGCTTTTCTTCTGGGAGATGGTAAAATCAAACCAACAATTTCTCTTAGCAGCTCAACATGTTTAATATCAGTGCAAGCATCCATTCAACCTAGATAATTCCATTTCACACGATACCTTTCCCACAACACACAAGAACTTTTTAAAATAGTTATCCACAAAATTCTAACACAAGCACAAATGGAAGAGAGCAAAGGAACCACAAGCTCAGTGCACAACACCCCATTTTTCTCTGTGCACTACTTAATGGTTGAAAAGACTGACATTATGGCAATCGGAAGACTGCTACTTTCAAGTAGAACTGGCAGAGAACATTACATCTTGCATAAATTTTTTGCAGACTGGACGGATCTCCTTGCTGAGTGTTGCTGAAAACATCATCACTTGCTTGTCGTGGGGAGTCATCTTGAAAATTGCCTGCACGTCTCTCCTCATGTCTGCAGACAGAGTACATGTAATGAGCTACTACGGAAGGATAATGTCGCAGAAACAGGCAACTAGAATCATGAAAGCACAATAGTAATCAAAGACATACCAAGTGAATCGAGCATCTTGTCACACTCATCCAGAATAAAATGCCTCACATTCCTCAGAGATAGGTCCTTATCTCTAGACAAGGCAAGTACTCTCCCAGGAGTTCCAACAACAATATGAGGACATTCATTCTTCAGAAGCTCCTTGTGAAGTTTGATATTGACACCACCATAGAAAACAGCAACCTTGATATCAGGCAAATATGTGCTGAACCGCTCAAATTCATGACAGATCTGCACACAACAAAAGAATCCCACAAAAATGGGGGTGACTTGATATATTGGGAAAGAAAAAAATGATATGTGAAGCAGAACAGCAGGTTTCATTGCATACCTGATAAGCTAATTCCCTTGTATGACATAGGACCAAAGCAGCAACCTGACCAGCAATAGGTTCAATCTGCTGCAGAGTCGAAAGGACAAAAACAGCAGTTTTGCCCATTCCAGATTTGGCTTGACAAATAACATCCATACCCAGAATAGCTTGTGGAATACACTCATGTTGCACTGATGAAGAACCAAATAGAGTGGAGCCAAAAAGGCCTCAGTTTCAGTTTTAAAAGTTTACCACAGTACACTTCTCCAAAATAGTAGTGATAGTAATAATTTACCTGAAAACAGATAGAGAAATAGTGTCAAGAACCCACCAAATAGGCAGACAGAGTTAGGTTTTACCAAAAACAATGAATGTGAACAATCAGAATAGAAAAAACGAATTGAAGTCCGCATACATTACTGAAAATACAAAAAATAGTAAGAGAAACCCCTTGACCATGTTTCTGAAACCTAAACACAATTTGTTTCACATCCCAAAGTTATATATAATGCCATGAGCTTATGATTACAAAACATCAAAGAAAACTGTTTGGCCCATAAAACTCTTGACCTACAACTAATATTAGTGCGTAGACTTGAAAGTAAGCCCGAATACAAATTCAAATTATTGCAAAAAATGAACTCGCTTGATTTCTGAATCAACTAAACAACTGGGTTAGTCAGCATTGGCAATATGAATCCTCTATTTATTCCACTCTATACCAACGACAGATATATTCTTCATTTTGTGCCTTAGAATGCTTAGAAACCCAAGATCCTCTCATAGCACCGGGTGAAAGTGTATATAGAAATATAGTTACCCCCGAGAAAACTTCTCTTTTTCAGAGCAAGATAAAGTAGGTGAGGCATAGACAGATAAACACAAACACCAAACAAAATAACAATAGAAGAATATTCTTTTCTTTAAAGGGAGAGAACCTTGGGGGGTTTTATGTAACAACACAAACCTAGTAAAAACAGCTCTTATTTTTACTTTAAGTTCTCTGATAGCGCATAATAAAATACACTCATTGTTTCCGGCTCCTTTTGTTTGTACAGTTCTCTTATGGATGAATGTAAGCTATGTAACCAATTGGACGTGGTCTATTTGATAGGTCAAGTTCAACTGTATCCACACTGACCATCTATAAGTATATTACTTGTTTACTGGCACAAGTTAGGCGTGTTAGGCTTGTTACCATTTTAAGGGCTAAATTTGACATCTCCAAAGAATAATATCCTCAACCACTAGCATCCTCAATGCTGCCCAATTTCAATGGGAAAAAAGATAATGAGTGAAGAAACCATACCACAAAGATCAAAATGCCTTCAAAGGACAGTCAAAGTTAGCCCATGGAAGTGCAACTCGATTAACCCATCCAAACTTGGATGAATTGGATAGGAATTTATTCACTGATGAGCCAACTCGGACACAGCCAAAATTAGCCCATTTTTCTCACTTGTTTGACCATTACTTATTGAACAGGATGGTGGACAACTTGACACCGCATCGAAAAATATTTCTTATTGGCAGTTAATATCAAAAAACCCATAGAACAACAAATTTGCAGAATAAACGCACAGATAGGATGACTTGCCTTCAGAGGGATGCTCAAACCCTGAATCCACAATAGCTCGCAGTAGCTCTGGCTTTAAAAGAAAGTCTCTGAATCCAGAACTGTGAATTCCAACATAACCCCTATATTGACAAAGCATGACAAAAAACATTTGGGCTTGATATGAGATTCAAAAATATCAGGATTAAAAAGCAGAAAAGAAGAACATTAATCAGATATGGTGACACTTCTCACTATATGTCCATAACTATATGACAGAGGACATGCTTTGCCAACTCAAAACTGTATAAAAAGAACACAAGAAATACTTATAGCACTTTTCTCTTTCCCTGTCTCCCTCTGAATCACAGTTAATAGGGGCACAGAAGAAAAAGAAATTCACTTCAGCCATAATAGAGATAGACCAAAACAATCGAATTGATTATCTTAATGAACAAGTACACTATATTACATAGTAGAAAATATTGAAGAACACCACAAACACGCATATGTTGAGGCACACCACTTGCCTAACACACAAATTGGCTCAAACTTCATGGTCAACCTCTATATAAGCATCACAACACCACACGACGTCACACAGATTTCAGGAAAAGAACGAAAAATAGAAATTTAAGTAAAGCTCACTTCTTAGCAGACTCGCCGTTAGCTTTTCCATTGACGGAATCTGGGGCCTTCTCATCATCTTCTTCGTAGTCGAGAAGTTCTTCCTCATAAGCTTCGTTCTCCTTTGTATCTCCCATACTGCTACTTTACTGTACATGTAAATCGAAGATCCCATTACACAAATTATACCAAAATTCAAACTCTAATCAACTATATCAGATCAGTAAACGTGAACACTGAGTTTTCTCAACTTAAGACAAATCTTTTCGAAGTTCAAAATATATCTATTGCAGGAAGAAGAGAGCAAAAGAGAGAACTTTCTCACTGGGGAAATGCTTACCAGTTGGAGGCTGCCGAAAAAGCTGAATTCTTGCGGTGAATTAGGGTTAGGGTTCTGAGCGTCTGCAGAAAAAAATGTTAGAACTAATACGAGTGTGAAAGGGTGTTCGAATTGAAGGGGGATAGGTTAATAACGAGGGATACTGAATTTTGTTTGCCGTTTTTGTCCTTGTATTATATCAAAGATGCGGTTTTATACCAGTTGGGAGTAGTCGAACTCCACAGGTGGTCTCGCGAAAAAATATTTACAGACCTTATCACTGTCTTATAGAAATAAAAATGTTATTTTTAAAAAAAATTCATCTCAAATATCAAGTCTCATAGTAGAAGATACGATTTTTATCAGTTGGAAGTAGTAGATTTTTTTTCTTCGATAAAAACAATAACATATTTATTTAAATCCAACAAGTAGATCCGGGGAGAAAAAAATGTACAAAGACTTTACCATTATTACACAGAAATAGAGAGATTATTTTCGAAAAATTCTTGTCTCAAAAATCAAGTTTCATATATAGAAGAAACTAGATATGAAAGAAAAGGGAAAAGAAAAGGAAATTCGAAAATAACTAAAAGATGAAAAGTGAGTGATAGTAATTTTTTTTTTTTTGTAATAAAAAGATTATTGATGAAACTAATAATATGAATACGATTCTATTCCTTTCTATATTCTTTTTTTTATAAGATTTCTCGGTGATTCGAGCGTATAATGAGGTATTTCTTAAATTAGGATGATATGGACCTCCTTAATATCTATTTGATCTCCAATAATCTTTGTGAATATTCAATGAATTTACTTAATATTCAAGTTTTTTTTTTGTAAAGGACAATATTTGATGCCTTCATGATCTTTGTAAATATTCCGTTAATTTGCGGAATATTTGAGATCATTAAATTCTTTGTGATATTTTAAAATTTTTAATTATTAAGTACCGTACTTTTTTTTATAATCATAGTGTCTAGATTAGATTTTATTAATTTTGATTGATTTAACAAGATGTTTATAACCTCTCATTAATAATAGATATCAAATAACTTTCTCCGTCCAAACTAGGATAAATGAAAGATTGACTTATTATTTTTGTTTTTGTTAAATTTTAACCCGTGACCTGATGATCCTCAACGACTTCATTGACTAGCGACTCAACATTATGATTATCAAAAAAAAAGAATAATAATAATTTTATATATACATATTTATGTTGTTTCAATTCCATAACAACTTTATCATCTATGCAACTATGGTGAAAAAACTCTTCACTACAAAATGCAACTTATAATTAGGGGATTCTTAACATATTATCAGATAGAATTAATAATTCAATAAAGGACATAAAGATGAAAGTAAAGTCCTCAAGATTTATTTTTTAAGTGAATATGTAATATTTTAACTTTACTTTTGAAATTTGGATTTAAATTTATAAAAGGACACATCTAAAGAAGTTATTTTAAGAAATACTTTTAATGGAACATAATATACATCCCGATCAAAAAAAATTAGGGATTGACGAATAAATTATCGATCTTATCTTATTTACCACGAAAGGATAAGAATGATCTTATCACTTAATACTCTTCAATGTGGCTAAGTACATATAACTATTTATTACTAAATTTTTTTATTCAATGCCATATTTCCTTCACCACATTCCATTAGGGTGATCAACATTGTTCATATTTACCTTACAGTTTGACTCGAATTCTTGATGTATTGATTTATAATCTAAGTGTTTAAATATGCAACGCCTTGCAATTCCCCTACAAAGATTCGAACCATCCTTTTTATGTGTATAAGCTCGATTTTGATGATTTCTAAGTTGTACATATAAGGTAAGGTCCTTTTCTAAGTATTTGAGGTGTATTAGATGTGATTTAGGATCATAAAAAACTTCAAGCATCAAGCCAAGTTCAAAGCATTTCAATCGGATTAAGTTTCTACATGGGTTCATATAAAGGTTACCTTAAAATAACTATATTTATTTAACGATCCGATCTAGGGGCCTAGTTGTCACACGGCAAAAGAAACACCCAAAGGCACCTCACCCAAGTCATCTAAGCATCTTAAGCATTCATAGGCATTAAAATTGAAACTTTTACATAAAACATGAGGGGAAGGGACTATGGGCCATTTTTATGCAACAAGGCAACATTAAAAAAGCAGTGAAAATGAAAAACATCATTTTTGTCTATTACCATACCTGACAAACATAATCAGTATGATAGATTTCCATCAAATAGAAAGAAATCCATAAATAGTCAATATATAATGTAAAAGTCTCAGAAGGATCGTACATACATTGTCCAAAATAAAAATACATAACAGAGTAAAACTTGATAGAGTTCCGAACTAAGGGCTCACCATAATAACAAGCTAGTCTTGAATACCAACTACTAGCCACGAACCGGTGGAGGAGTATCTGTCCCCACATGATTAAATCATGCAGGCAAAATTATGTGTTATTACTTTTGGAATGTACTAAGTATGTGAGATGCAATGCACGAACAAAATTGTAATGCCATCATAATTAAACATAACATATAGATATGCAAAAGGTAAATAAGTCATATAATAAGATTAAACAATGCACAAGGAATATGACTCATGAATATGAGGCAATGCATGAGAAAACACATAAAGTAAAGACATATCATAAGATCATAAAACTTGTGGGAATGGACCATAATCGACAATAAGACCATGTGAGCTACTATATAGAATTCAATGAACTCCTTTAATTGTAAAAAGGTCAATGCACTCCTTCAACTGAGAAAAGGAGAATCTATTTGCCAAGGTAGATATTCAAAATTTAGTAACTTTGCAATTATATCTTTCATAATATTTGGGCCTACGTGAATCCACTAGCCTAGCCTACAAGGCTCCTATGGTGGCAAATCGTTAGGGTCATTGAAATTTAGCTTCAAAGGATCATGCCTCAACTAATGGAATAGATCATAATCGCTAGTCCTTTCGATGCTAAGTCATAGCACGGGATCTTTTAAAACATACTCTTAGAACCATAAGTAGCAATTATAGGAGTAACTCGAACTTAAGAATATTTTTTAAACATCTTATAGGACAATGGACATCATACATATATCTTTTGTAAACTTAGCTTTGAAGCTCATAATTAATGTCATAATCAGAATCATAAATCATAGTAAACTTTCATTAGTAGTAAGGTGAGCTTAACTTTTAGCATGGAACAATCATAAATCAGATAAGTCTTAAAAAATTTCTCTTAAAAGGAAACATTGAAACACCCAACTTTGATCGTATCGAAAATCATCATGGTACCAATATCATACTTCACATATGCATGTATTCACTTGACAAAATAGTTGCTAAACTTCATAAGTATCGTATAATAACATAAAAATCATGAAATCATCAAAAACATGCACATTAAATTGAGGAACTTAAAGAAAAGGTAAAAGTACTTTATAGGGGACTTTATGGGTGAAATGATACCGATAAATCAACTCACATACCTGGAGAACTAAGGGAAAACAGAATTGAAGTCTTTGGGGAAGAAACCTTGAAACCCTAGCCTTGTTTCAGAGACCTATCAAAGAGGGAAACTTCCGATTAACGATTTTAATCCTCTTATACATTTGGTGACGTAGTTAATGAGTTCAAGTTGGACTTACTTTTACTCAATTTGGTGCGCGATACTCCTCCCAAGTTTCAATGCTCACAAGATAATCAATGCTAACCAATCCAATCAATGAGTCTCATACAGACTCATCATATTGATCCATCCATTAGTTCCGTTACAATTGAGCCTTTCGACCCTATCAACCATCTAATTAATTCCTAATTACATCTCTCAAGAGGGTTTAGATAATCGTTAAGAGTACTATCAATTTTGACCAATCATGAAGAGACTATCAGTTATGACCAATTATTTGAGTTTATATTTAAAGATTCTCAGGACTATCAAGTTCTATCAACTTATCATCATGCTTAATCACAATCACAATCACAATCAACATTATCAAATCAAGACTATAGACTCAATCTCTATGTTCATTTATGCATTCTTTTACAAAGTACTATGTAGGGTTTGTGAAAATAACTCATATAAAGGCATTAATTTAGTATATCATGTTTATGATGATCATCGATATATGAAAATACATGGGATATATAAAATTTTACAAGAAAACATTCAAGAAAACATGTATAAATACTCAATACTTTCATCTATCGATCTATCTCAATCAAGGGACACATGAAGGACATTCCCATATTTTAGTTTAAGAAGAAATTTGGCAATCAAATTTGCAAGGGATTGACCTTAATCTCTTGAACTCTAACTTTTCTTCTCTTCTTCTCAAAAGGATCCTCACTTAGTTTTTGCGTAAGAGAATTTAGAATGAGTTTAAAAATCCTTTTTAGGTAAAAAAACAATCTATATTAATCGTGTTTTAAATTTAAGAGGGGTGAAAAAGAGTCTGGAATATCCCTCGAAGAGAATTGAAAATTTGCCCTACGGAATACCAAGTGCAAATATTGAAAAGTCTTGGAAACTTTATGTGCATTTTTCTTCAAATATTCTCCGTTTGAGTTTCTAATCTCGTAGAAAATATTGGGATCACCATTAAATGCAAATCCGCATCCGTTGCGCGATGCAGACATGTCGCACACTTTTCTGGAATTGTGTTTTCGCTTCAAAAAATTATTTTTTGATCGGATTGCTCTATAACCAGGATCATTTTCCCACACAATTTTTCGTGCTGATTGAGTTTTCGATCTCGAATTTGTCAAAAGAGTTTGGAAAGTCGTGTTATGCAAGCGTCCCTCTTCTAGGGACATTTTGATAATTTTACCAAGTGTAAAAATTTTACTACACAAACACTTGAACTTCTGTCTCGGATCTTAAGTACTGGTTGAGATTTTCCCCTTCAATGGTGGAAGAAATCAATCGTTGCCAAATATGCACTTACGACAAGGGGCAACATTTAAACATCTTTTCGATAAATGCTTATTCATGAATAAACCGATAGCCTCCACTCAGGACAGGCAAGAGACATAGCTAGAACTCCGTCTTTAAATAGTTGGGAGATGATAACTTATAAATAAATTAGAGCAAGTTTAGTTATGCTTATGTTTTTTCAGAAAATAGGAGGGAAAATATTGTAAAATTGTCCTCAAATTAGGTAATATAAGGAAAAAAGAAACTAATTGAGCAATAAATAAAATAGCTTTAACATCATACTATCTAGAAAATAAAAAGATAATTAGATAAAGAAATTGAATCAAAGTTTGATATTGTGAATCAGTTCGCTGATTAAATCAAAATTAGTACTAACAGAAAGACCTACATATAAAATGCAGTATGAGTTCGAGGAATACAAGTATCTTAGGTTCACATTTTCTTTTGTCTTTTCTCACAAAGTCGGATAATCATCCAAGTTTTATTGTGAACAAAAAATCCCCACGCTGAAAATATTGATTCTCCCTTTTACTTACAAAATGAGTCGCATACAAAAAAATATAACAAAATATTTTATGAATAGTAATATTTCACATAAAAAATTGCATGTAAAATACAACAAATATAATATAAATATGAAATATTTTCATGAAAAAACTTACCTATAAAAAATGCAACAAGTGGAATACCTATAATGAGTCGCATATAAAAAATATAACAAATATATTATGAATCGTAACATTTCACATAAAAATTGCATATAAAAATACAATAAATATAATATAAATACAAAATATTTCAAGAAAAGCTTACCTATAAAAATACAACAAGAGTACATAATATTTCCAAGTGAAGTGATGATATTAAAACAAAACCAAAATACAAAAAAATTAAAACGCGCCAGTTAGGGTCGAACCTATGACTTCTGCTAGGAAACATACGTTCT
Organism: Solanum ossicruentum; assembly: GCA_025774065.1. Lineage (NCBI taxonomy): Eukaryota > Viridiplantae > Streptophyta > Magnoliopsida > Solanales > Solanaceae > Solanum > Solanum ossicruentum. Next base: position 17,137,638 of record JAOTQR010000092.1, on the reverse strand, counting down.
ATCCACTGAACTACAAGCGCTTTACGTTTTTCAATTTCTCAACTACAGCACAGGCCAGGCCCACTACCCACAATTGGCCACACTGGCAGCTCAGCACAACTTTCCCGTCTCCATTTTTGACTGATATCTGCAAATCTAGGAAACAAGGTAAAGTGAAAGAGAAGAGAAAACCCACCAGGAATTTCTCTTTTCTTTCAATTTTCAGCGTTTATATACCGGCCCAAAGATCAACAAGTGCAGATAGGGCAAGAAAATCACATCCTGCAACCTGCTACGCATTTTTCACAGGTTTCAATTCCCCTTCCGTCTTTCTTCCCAAGAAATTTACTAGACTGAGTAAATTAAAGAAGAAAAAGACGAACTTTTTTACTTTCCTGCATACCCATTTGGTTGGCTATTAATAAGATGTCTAGAATAAAATTGATCTGAAATCTCAATATAGCAGAATTAATAGGATGGATTCGTATTTTCGATCCAAACTGATTTGATTGCGACAGTTATTGATTGGTGGGCAGATATTCTGTCAATAGCTGAAAGAGTGAAAAGTTTTGATTTGCACTTATTTTTGGGCTTCTACTGCAGGTGGGGATGTGCTTTCTTTCTGTATTGAAGGTCCAAACGATGAAATATGTGCTTTGACGAAAACCCATTTGCTTATTTTCCGGATTATTGCTTGTAAATGCAACTTTGTAGATCAATTGCCTCTTGGATATCCTGCATCTTGGCTTGCATGGGGTGAGTAACTCGATTCTTCCCCTATAGTTTTATTCAACTAAAATTTAGCCAGATAAAACACTCCAGGTGTTTGTTTTTTTGTAATTCTATTGTATTTTGCATTTTTGTATTGTATTGGTATGAAATAAGCTTAAATGGAGTGAAGTGCGGCCCCAACTTGAGTTTGGTATTGAGGCATGATTGTTGTTGTCGTATTTTTGTTCCGGAGGCGAGGAAGGGGTGGTCGGTGGATGTAGCATACTACATGTGGTTATACTCATACCTACTGCCCTCGACTTGAACCATATGTATGTGTTTGTGTGTCTGTAAGTGCATGTATATATTATGCTAAGTTTGTAACCATTTCATAAGGTAGTGGTGGGTATAATTTATTCTCATTGAATTAAAATTCTAGATCCACCTCTAGGCACAAGTGATTTGTATTTTTGGGAAAGAAAAAGGGGAAGTTTTGTTATTAATGAAAGTAAAAGAATATGAAACCAGGAGTCAAGAGTTATAATTAAATTCAATACTAATTCTTCAGGAATGCTTTTCTTTGTTTACAGGGAAAGCTATGTAATTCAGCAGTTGGCTTTTTTTTTTTTTTTTCTTTTTGGTGATTTGGAATCTAGGTACTTGCTTACAGGCTAAGCAAGTAATAATGATGCATAAAGCAGGAATGAACTGGTTCCTTTATCTGTTTCCTTTATTTTCATGCTTTGCTTGATATGTTGAGGAGTTTCTTGCTTGAATACCACATTCCTCATGTACCTTTCTTGTTTAGCTACTTATGAAAAAGATTCTCTTGCTCAGATACAGTGTGAAAAGGTTTTCATATAGCCATGTGTAACTGGTGTTGTTTATGGATTGAAATGAATGCGTATTTTGAAAGGAAGTCTTTTTGTTCAGTTTTGGTGTATTTTGGAAAATATCTTCGAGCCGTTATTGAGGGGATGATGGAAAAGTTGAAAGAAAAATGCAGATCCCTTTGTAATGTAAGAGGTTACTTCTGTTCTGTCTAATAATTTGGTGCAGAATAGATTGAGGAGCTATTATCTAGATGTGGATAAATTTGAGGATACCGTTCTCTTTTTACTTTAAGATGCTCATGCTACTCTTAAGTCTTTTTCTGGGGCTAAGATAGATTAGGTTGCCAGCAGCCCTGGAGCAATTTTATATAAACAGGTCGCTCTGACCAGTCAAAGTACTGTTAATGGGATTATCTGCTAAACTCTTAACAGCATCTCAAGTTCCATCTGTTTAAGTAACAGGTCCATAAATACTGGTTGATAAGAACTTAACTGATGCAGTCCATAGCTGGATTAAACTTAGTAATTCACTTGAAGCCATTGATTTGGTGGCAACATCTTTTTTTCCTTCTCCTGCGAAGATAACTCCTTGGGGGTGATCATCTCAAAGTCATCTGGATATTGAGATTCATAATGATGGGGATTGGAGAAAGGAGGTGATCTTCACTTCTTCTCTTCTAATGATCTCTCGTAGTTTTCCCCTTTTAGTTAAACAGAAGAACTTGTGGTGGACACTGGTTTAAAATCCATTTAGCTAAGGGGTTGTTTGGTGTAAAGGACAAGGAGAAATAATTCCAAGATAAAAGCTTAGTGGGCCTTAAATGATTGGTTGGTTAGCAAAGGCCGGATAACTTATCCGGGACTATAAATAGTACTGGGATAAGTTATCCCTTCTAATGGGTGGTATACTAATCCCGGGATAAAAAGAGTCAATGACAATAATATCCTTGTACATTCTTTTTACAACTCACTTTATATATTTACATTATTTTTAATACAATATATTATAATATTCAAAATCTTCACTCTTTTTTTTAATTTTTTTTTATAATACTAATTCATATTTTTCTATCAAAAAGTTACACACTAATTATTATGTTCTTTTATATTATAATTTTTTATAAATCTTTTTTTACTTTAACAAACTTAAAAATGCAAGTTCTATTTGTAAGTTAAATTTTTTTTAAAAAAATTATTTTAAATGCATATGATATTATTATGGAAATGCACACCTAAAAATATTTAAGCTTAATAAGATGAGAGATTTTGTGGGATTTTACTGGGTATGTTGTTGTTGTTGTAATAAGATGAGAGATTTATTTTAAAAACGAATATTGAATAACTAAAGTTAGCAAACAAAATACATTAAAAAACTAATAAAGTGAAGGGTATTATTGTAAACAAGCATAATATTCTTAAAATTTATCCAACAAACCAAACACTCAATAAAGTATAACCTCAACATAACTTATCACATCATTACTAATCCCAACACAATTTATTCCATCATAACTTATCCCATCATAACTTATATTCAAACCAAACGACCCCTAATAGTTGGAACCACAATGAGACATATTTTAGGGGATGAACTAATCCATTACTTAATAATAAGTACTTAAGAACACAGAGTTGTGAAGTATCATCCAGACTATCATTAAAAATCTAGCTAGCGTTTCCATGAACGCCACTAAAGATTATAAAGCATGAACTAGTAAACATCAGAAGTTGGTTAGGATACTTTCGGAGATGATATGACCTTTGTTAAGGATCAACACAAACCTTTATTAGCTGATGAATAACCTGCTGAAGCTATCATGTGTAATGCCGTGCCATCTCATCCCTCTATATTGTGCTCTAATGACTCTTTTTATGCTATAACCTTTTGGATGTGCACTATGTGAAAAAAGCAATATTTGAGCGTATCCTAGTATATAGTTTGTTGCTATTCATAGCGCGAGAATTAATTACTAGTTACCAGAACAAGATGTTGCGGAGACAGGTTTTGAACCCGTGACCTCAAGGTTATGAGCCTTGCGAGCTACCAAATTATTGGCAGATATATCATATACTTGATTCTGTCAAGCAAATGTTAGGGAATCAAAACATTTTAAGAGCCCTAAAAAGTAAAAGTTTTGCAAACTGAAAATATGGAAATTTGCAAATTTGGTGAAAAAATAGAAATTTGTGTTAACATTCTCTATCTGCCACTTTGTTCCTATTATCTTTCTTGTAGTGTTGTACTTAACATCAAAAAGTTCTTCACTTTTATGATATCATGTATTGTTAAATGACTTACTGAACGCATAGCTATCTTAAGTTACCAAGTTAAAAAAAGAAATTGCATAAAAATCATTTTTTTTTAAAAAAAGTGACTTGGCGAATGCTGTAGACCTTAATGAGCTAGCTGAATAACTGGACAGAGGTCCAGGATTTTGTTTTTTTTTTTTGAGAAAAGTAACAGTTACTCTATATATCCACAGGTGCACTACCACAAAAGTGTAGTCCCCACCAAGGGTGTTGTAATTACATTGTCCCTTGATTCACTTACAGCCAATCTATACTAGTACTAAGCTGCTGAGTTGTCTGAGACTACCAGTTTACACCAAAAATAGTACAAAGATAAACAATTAAACTTAAATCTCTGTATGCAGCTTTGTTTTGCCACAAAACATCTCGGAATCCTCTCTAGCCAAACTGTCCACCATATACAAGCTGGGACAATTGTCCATCTCTCCTCCTTCCTTCCTGCATTTCCATCCCTGTTCCAGCACTTCAAAACTTCTTTGATTCTCCCTGGCTTCACCCATATTATCTTTCTCTCCAGGCTTTTGATGAGCTTAAAGTCAAATGGCTCATAAAGATCTACTTAATTTAGTCTTGAGGCCTGTCTTGGTCTTTTTACGCATCACTATAGTCTTGCATTATCATGGGGTAGCCACTTTACGGGGGGCCCCAAGGCTTCCTTTCAACAATTTTGCACTCCCCTACAGCACAATGTTTGCAGTTCCGCTAAATCCATGTTTCATTCTATTATAACTACATAAGAATAGTTTTGTTGTCACATCAGATACAGTGCTAGACCCGCAAAAGAGACTATCATAATTTCTGTAGGCCTAAAGGAGATCAAGTTTTGTACTTTATGGTATTCTGACTTATTCAAGTTCTATATGGTTTCTTGATGGTCATTTGTAGCGTATATTTCTAAATTCTCAACTTTGGTATCTAATAAGAAAAGGCTTTACTAGGTTGTCCATGGATCTAAGCTAAAACAATTATCAACTATTTTCTAACTATCAGTTACTTTATAGACTCGCCATGGCAGTTTTAATATCCTTTCAATGTTGCATAATATTATATGGGCCATGTCCCATGTTTTACCACAGTTTACCTTGCTCTGACCACATAGTAGTTTTGAATGTTGAATTTTGTTGGGGCTATCGTATTGTAACTTTTTGCTCCGCTAATCAATTTCAATGGTTATAAACCTGGTTCAACAGAGCAGAAGTTGTCTTGGATGCTGTGTGAATTCTCCCCATGTTATTTCAGTGGATAAGCCATCTAAAGGACTGAAAGTTCCGAGCAAAGGATTGAGGAAAACTAGTTTAAGAGACGACCTTTGGAGCAGTAGTGCAGGCGAGATGGAGAATAGCACATTTCCCTCTCAGAGAAGCATCTCATCAATTAGCACATCTAATCCGGCCCTTGATCCTCATAGCAACTCTGGCACTACGAGCAGCACTTCGGAATTTGTAAATCATGGCAAGTGCATATTTTTCTCTCCTTTTATTTTGATGTGAATCATCCTGATTGTTTACTAGAAGCAAATAAACCTGCATGGGAATCGGCAACGTCTTGGTATTTGTACACAAATACGGAGGCAGGAGGATAAACCTTACTTTCCTGGGAGCACTACCAAAAAGGTTAAATAATTATATGGTAGTACATTTTTCGACTTCAATTACTTGCTTTCTAGGGCCACCCTTGAACTTTGACCTGTCTAGAGTTCCCAAACCGCCTCATTTTTTGTTCATGCTATACTGCTTCATTTGGATGGCCAAAAAAGGACCCTTGTATTAGGATTTTATTGCAAATGTTTCTATTTCATCGAAATTTTTCCAAAGGTTGACCTAAAATTTCGTAGACACTTGTGATCTTTTATTTTCAAAAGGGGTGAGGATCTTGATTAACTTTCATTTTCCTAGATGGCTTATGGCTTTACTTATCCACGGGAAAATGGCTTATGGGCTTTGCAGAAATCCCATGCACAATTTGAGGCATAGACTGGAGAGCATATACAAACTTGAAAGCATGATCTTATGCTGTTCTTTTCATTTTATCTCAGTTTAAAACTCCTTTCTGTATTTTTCTTTATCATATTGCTGAATTAAACATTGCCTGGAACAGGTCTACTTCTTTGGAATCAAACGAGGCAACAATGGTGTGGAAATAAAACACCGCAGAAGCATGCTTCAGTTCGAGAACCAAAGTTAAGGTAGGTGTCTCACATTTTTGGAAGTGTAAGCATTAATAATTCTTTGAATAAAGGGAAAATTAACCGAGGAAAGAAAGAAAATGGAAGAGGCCTGCAGGCCTCTCTCTGACTTGGTGGTTTTTGCTGGCAACTGTTTTTAAGGGTTGTCTTATTCCTTTGACACAATCCTGAAACAATTTGCTTTTTCAAAATAGTAATATCGTGGCACTTCTTTCAGCTACTATCACGCACTGTACTATCTTACATAACTGAACATATACATTTTTAACAAGTTCATTCTGTCGTCATAATTGCAGTTCAGATGCAAGTTATGAAACGTTGCTAGGGACGAATAAGCTTTTCCCTCAACCAATCCCTCTACCGGTAAGTTATCAAATAGTTTTTCTGGTCATATTGCTTGTAGCTAGTTGCTGACCGTTCTGCATTTTATTTATCAGGAAATGGTAGACTTTCTTGTTGATATATGGGAGCAGGAGGGGCTTTGTGATTAAGCAGACGCATAACTCATCATTCTGACTCACTGCCAATACATAACAAGTTCAAAACAACATTGTATTTGTATGTTGAGATGAAAAAACACCATGTTGTCAACAAAGTAGTCTGTCCAAAACTCGAATACAACGAGCCTTGGCTAGTTTGTAGATACATTTAAAGGGAGAGAATTGAATCTAATCATAAATATGAATCCTTTTAGGTGCTTCTATACCTTATATTTGTTCTTAGCCAATCAAGTTTGTCTCAATATATGTGGCACAATTTGATTTGATATAAAATTTAAGAAAGAAAGGAAAAATTTTGAAAAAATTGTGATATAAAATAAATCTAGATATTTGTGTGGCTTTAAATCACTTCATTAATGCTTTGTTTGGTAGGATATATTAGAAAAAATAATATATGTATTAGTTATGATATAAGTTGTACACCTTATCCAGTTTTTAATCATGGTATTAATAATACGAGAGTTGGTAAAAACAGAACTTCCTTAATGCATCAAACCATAGAATGGATAACTAATAATTCTATCATTACTTATTCCACCATATAAATAATTTAGGATTACTTAATAATACTTACTTGATCGAACCAAAACCGATAACAATCAAGTATATTAAATTGGTTTCAAAACTAAATTAAACTGGTTTGATTTTGATTTTGATCAATAACCATTACCCCATCCATGACGTTCACACTGTAATTACTAATTTTGATTTAACATGTATAGCATTTTTGTTGCAGCCCAAGATAGGAAAAAGAGAGATCATCCATATGCAACATTAAACTCTTGAGGTTTGAAAATAACAAAAAAGCAATATTGCAGCATGCCAAAATGTATACTACTAGCTCCAACTCCAATGCTCGAAAGGAAGGTCCTCTTTAAGCATCATATGAACATTCTTCGTAACCTGCATCATGTGCATAAATCAAGTTTTACTTTTCGATGAGGCTAATTAAGCAATTTTGGTAAGACAAACTTACTAGGATCATTGGTGGTGACAACACCGGTATTAATAAAATTACAGTCAAAATCTTTACTGCCATTTGCTTGATAATAAGCATTCATGGCGTAAGCTGCATGTGATCTGACAGTATTGGGCTCGTAGCAGGGACCACCATTTTGTATAGGCTGACAATCTATTCCAGAACTACACACGAAGTCTATGTTCGACTGTAGAGCTGCATCACTAGCATCTGTCCTCGGCACACACCACTTCTTCGATACCTCTGGTGCCATAGCAGGCGGTGAAACCTGAATTATGAAAAAGCGTGGGAGATTTTTCGGATCGATAATCATTATTGTGAAGACAATTATAGCCTTAGCACTAGCAGCAACAGAACCATTTTACTTATTTGCCCTTGACGATTATTGAATTTTCGAAATTTACCTGTGGATTATGTAGAATGCCGACGTCGTAAACAGGGCTGAAGTCGGGTCGGAACAACCCGAAATTACGCTCCGAAGTGCTAGGCTTAAGGTCCTCATTGAAGAGGGAGAAAATGTAAGTATCAAAGGTCCTGTTTGGCATCAATGGCGTTCCCAAACCGGAGTTTACATGCTTCACGAGGTTCGCATTGTACCAAATAGCATTCTCCATACTTACACCTGGTTGATTTGGGTCACCGGCAGAAGGCCACCCAGTTTCCGCCACAGCGATATCCACGTCAGCATAACCCAACGCATTCATCGCTGAATGCACAGCATCAAGCTGTGCATCAAACATGTTGGTGTAATTCATCCCAGTAGCTCCATCGTAAACCCCATTATTGGGTTTAAACAGCGCATAATCCAGGGTTTTATCATTGAACCCAAAGAATGGGTACGGACAGATCATAAACGGCGATTTCGTTTCACGGTGAAATTCCAGCATCGGGGTAAAAATTATCCGGTCGTATACTCTTCTGAACCGACCCGAACTCGGAGGTTCAGACCTGGACAAAATTCCCAATGAATGTGGTGTTGTAACCTGTATATCATTGATTCCAGCAGCTAACAGAGCTGCATGAATAGCTCGCATGGCGGGGACTAGATGAGCGATCAGATTCTTGTCGCCGGTAGCCATGACTTCATTTCCAATGCAAATGCGATCAATTCTTGTGTGTGGATAGTAGGGAACAACATTTTCTTCCACCCACAATTGTGCAGCGGTTGGTTTAGAAACTGATAGAACATCTCCGTTAGGTACTGTAACGGTAACCCCAATGCCAGTACCAGCGAAGGCCCGTATAATTTCTGGGTTTGCGTCGAAGATCTTGATTTTGTTAATGGTGGTTTGGTCCCTGATGAAAGCGGCGACTTGGGTCGGAGGGGGAAGGTTGTCGGCGACGGTTCCATAGTTGATTCCGATGATATATTCACCGGCGACGCCATTACAGAAAAGGATGAAAATTGAATAAAGCAAAACGGTGAGGAAACAGAGGGCGGCCATGAGAATTGAGCGGAAAGAGAGTAGGACAAGAGATGGCACTGGAAAATATGTAAATCAGCAAAAGGAACGTTGTGTGGGAGGTTACAGTCCTAAGCGCAGCAATCTCAAAAAAACAAAAGGTTAATTATACTACACTTTTTTGAAATTTTGAGGAAAAAAATTGACTTGGACCATCAGGAAAGAAACTTATTTTCATAATCTCTAGATTGTTATATTTGAATTTTAATTTAATGTGAAAATTTTTATTTTTTCAAAATAAATTAAATAATTTTAAAATCTATTTTCATCATTTTCATATAAAAAGTATTGCAATTTATAGATTTTTTTTTGTAATAAATTTAACTTTTAAAGTTTTAAATTAATCTAATTTAATTTAACTTTGAATTTTACTCAAATTAACTCTTGATAATAAAAAAAATGATATATTATTAGGAAAACACTACTATCTATAGTCTCTGATAGGGGTGTTCGCGGGTTGGTTATTGGTCAAAATCAAAACCAAATCAATTTAATTTAATTTTTAAATTCTCAAAATCAAACCAACCCAATTATAATTTACATTTATCGATTTGGTTGTTATCGGTTTCAGTTTGGTTTGATTCGATTATTCAATTATTAATCATACACAAAAATAAAAGTAATGATACTGTTATACCGAAAATGACCGACTTTAAAGAAAAATATTGAAAATTATTCGAAAATCAAGAATTAATCTCAACTCAATTAATTTAAGCGAAAACTAATTCTCGAGATTCGAAATGACACAGAGTCGCCACCTAATTTTACGGATAATTAGGAAACCGACAAAATATTCTAAAAGATCTAACAGAAAATCTTTTAAAATTCCAGAGTTCAGGTTCGGGTTCATATTTCCACTTCGAGAAGGTGTTAAGCACTCGAAATGTCCGTTAAATACGGTTATCCGGCGATTAAGTGGTTTGACTA
>JAOTQR010000092.1:17112287-17127651 GCA_025774065.1 Solanum ossicruentum | reverse complement strand
GTTAAAATAAAAAAATACAACTCGATGACTAATTAACACTAATTTATGGGAAAGGCGGGACAAAATTGGGTGTCAACAGATACATTTAAAATGATAATTTTAAAAATGTGTGGGTCTTGGCCCAAAGCAGACTATATCACTAACAGACTGAGTCGAATAATATTATAAATTAACATTTTTATTCAATAACTAAATCTATACCGAGATAGAAATTGAATACAAGGATAATTGTTTACGTACTTATAATAAATATAAGAATTTTATTAGTTTATAATGTGATTAAATTAACGTAAAATCTATAAATATATAATGTATAACAAGAAAAACAATTTCATGCATTAGATTGGTTACTTGATGGAGGTTCAAAATTAAATCTCACCCTCTATAAATTGGTTTACCCTCCCCTATCCTCCCTTAGGATTATCATATAATTCTCTACATTGTTTCGCCGCCAACAAATGTGGCAACATAAGACTAGGACAAGGAGATACAAATCAATTTCCAATTAAAGTTTGGTCCCTCTCCGCGATAATGTGTTCAGATTTGTTTCTATAACATTTCTCTATAAACTTATCTCATTCCAAAAAATTAGATGTTAACTGAGTACCATAGTCTAAGATGATAAGGAAAAGCAACTCATGTAAATTCACCATCTCTTTTGCATAAATTTTTGTCAATTGCTGAGCTTTATAATCTACTCTAATCGGAATAAAATGGACTTTGTTAATCTGTCAACCATAACTCAAATAGAATCAAACTTCCCCACGGCCTTGCGGAGACCCATGGCAAAATCCATGGCTATTCTCTCCCACTTCCATTTAGGAATAGGAATTCTCTGAGAAAACCTGCTGGCCTTTGATGCTCATATTTTATTTATTGATAACTCTGACACGCGGACACAAATTTAACTGTCTTTCTTCATATTATGCCACTAATAGAGTTGTCTCAAATCCCAATACATCTTGATCACACCCGAATGAATATAATACTCCAAACCATGAGCCTTTGACAATATTCTTCAAATTATGTCATCTAGTCAAGGAACGCAAATCCTTCTCCTAAAGTTGAGTACTCCACATCCATCAAGAGGTGGCTTTCCTGAACATGATCAAGGTATGCTAGAAAACTTTGCCCTACCATCTCCTAGCCCAGATATATGATATGATTTTGATTGGCTTAGGCTTGTATGCCCCTTCCCGCGCTAACCTTTCCCTACTTGAGATCTCTAGAGTTATACTTTAAGGTCGTTTGGTGTAAGGGATAAATGAAAATAATTTCGGGATAAAATTTTATCTCCCCGTAAATATCTATTTGGTTGGCTTAGAAGGATAACTTATCCCTGGACTAATAAATAATCCTGGGATAAGTTATCCCTTCTAAGGGATGGTATAATATTCCCATGACAATTTGTCATGGGATAAAGTTATAAAATGACAAATTTACCCTTCTCTTTATCACTTTTTATACCTTATTTTGTGTATATATATATATTTATATTATTTTTAATACAATATATAATAATATTCAAAACCTTTACTCGTTATTTTTATAATACTATTTCATATTTTTCTATTAAAAAATTACACTATATAGTATACTTTTTATTGACTAATTATTACTCCATCCGTCTCAAATTAATTGATTTTTTGAGGATTTTTTCAAGGTTCAAAATAGTTGAATTTTTCATATTTCAAAATGAATGTTTGAAACTTTTTCCATATTTGCCCTTTCATTTATTAAACTTTTACATTTTCAAGGAAATAAATTACACTATATATTTATGATTTTATAAAAGGCAATAGTGAAAAGTATGGTTTAAAGTTTGTCTTTAAATATTTTTCTTAATATGTGTGCATTATCTTATAGATTCAGTTAATACGAGACAGAGGGAGTATATTTCTTATATTTTGATTTTTCATGAATCTTTTTTTACTTTAATAAACTTAAAAATGCAAATTATATTTGTAAATTAATTTTTAAAAAAATTTATTTTAAATGCATATGATATTATTATGGAAGTGCACATCTAAAAATATTTAAGCTAAATAAGATGAGGGATTTATTTTAAAAACGAATATTAAATAACTAAAGTTAGTAAAAAAATACATTAAAAACTAATAAAGTGAAAGGTATTTTTGTAAATAAGAATAATATTCTTAAAATTTATCAACACATCAAACACCCAATAAAAAATAATCTTAACATAACTTATCCGATCATTACTAATCCCGATATAATTTATTCAATCATAACTTATATTGAAAGCAAACCAGCCAATATTACAATTAAACACTCATGATAGGGGACAACCAAATCATTCCTAAGATCACATCAAAATTAGTCATGTCTAAAATCACCACAAGTCTGGAATCTCATAAATAAAATAGAACAAGTAGAATAAATATAGGTGACTATAACTGACTCTCCAGCAGGGTAGATCAAACATGCACAGGGGTGTCAATCACATCATAGAAAGCATCAAAACCTAAGAACAAATTAATTGAAGTAAATCCTGGTTCAAACAAAATAGTATCCATCCAATGATAGTCCCTGTGGCCATTGGGCCCAAAAGGAGATGAAACAATTCATCATCATCTAAAGTCCTCCCCGCATCTATGATGGGGTGGGAACTAGACTTAGGCAAATGACACCGTAGGAATGGTTCTAATAACCAACCCACTCAGAAAAGTCAGTACTTACTGCGCAATTATTGGGTCCAAGGCCCTTAGTCTCTTCAACTTCAACCTCTTTATTTTCTTCTACTTCAACCTACGGTGCGGGAGGCACCTCTCGGCTGGGGGATAGTGATCTACCAAATTCAAGGATGAGCCATCTTGTTCAGGTTATCATGTATTTGTTTTTATTTTGTCTTTTTGTTCGGACTCAGTCATATAGTTGCTTTTTTATGAGTTCCTAGGGTTGTATCCCCTCATTCTAGACTATTAATAGATGTTTTGGTATAATAGCTTTCAAATTTTAAGGGGTATATTTTTTGCTTGTTTAGTTCACTTTAATTGAGTTTATGGGAACTCACTTTTGTTTTATTGGAAATTGCTTTCCTATCTTTAAATGCCTAACTCTTGTTAGATTGTATTAGTTAGGTTGTAGCAATGGTTCTCCCATCAAAGGGTTGGTATTGGTGCTGCTCACAGCCCATTCAGGGTCACTACACTAGAGGAGTCTTAGAATTACAATATGGTTAGTGGAGTGAGAACAGGCCGATGGCACAATATGAAACAATCAGGTGTAATTAATGTGAGGAATACTATTGACTCATCTGGAGAGTTGTTTTGGTGTAGGCCATACACCTTGGCTATGGAGGTCGGTTGATACCCCAGGTTCTATAAAGAAAAGAAGAATGGACGAAATAGTTGAGGGGAAGAATTTAGATCTTGAAATGAAGTCTTACATTCAAAGCTCGAGGGAAGTTGAGCTTTTTGGTTTTGATTGTCAAGAGCCATATTGACCAAATCGTGTAGCAATGTAGTTTGGATATGTTCAAGAGTTCCTTTGCCAGTAGATCCAAACTACATTGCTACCCGATTTGGTCAATAGGGCTCTTGACAATCAAAGCCAACAAACTCAAATTCCCTCGAGCATTGAATGAAAGAGTCCATTTTCTAGATCCAAAATTTCCCCCTCAACTATTTTGTCCACTCTTGTTTTCTTTATAGAACTTGGGGAATTAACCTACCTTCCACAGCCAAGGCGTATGGCCAACACCAAAACAACTCTCCAGATGAGTCAATAGTATTCCTCACATTAATTACACCTGATTGTTTCATATTGTGCTATCGACCTGTTCTCACTCCACTAACCATATTGTAATTCTAAGCCTACTCTAGTGTAATGACCCTGAATGGGCTGTGAGCAACACCAATACCAACCCTTCGATGGGAGAACCATTGCTACACCCTAACTAATGCAATCTAATAAGAGTTAGCCATTTAAAGATAGGAAAGCAATTTTCAATAATACAAAAGTGAGTTCCCATAAACTCAAATAAGGAGACATCATATGAACGATCCTTATATGCTTCTGCTGCGCATATTGTTTTCCAACATAAGCATGAATGATTCTTTGAATAAAGTGAAAAAATAACTGAGGAAAGAAAGATAAAGGAAGAGGCCTGCAGACCATAGTTTTGATTCTTCGTGTCTCTTTGACTTGGTCGTTTTTGCTGGCAACTGTTTAGTAATATGCATACCATATTAACATCCTAAGTAGGCCATGACATAAGGTAGGCTAAGAACGCCAACACCAACCATGGCAGTGACAGTATGGAACGTCAAATACCACCATTTCGCTTCACGAGGGGGATCATCTTCTCCCCATTTCTCATCTGAAGGAACTTCATGCAAAATCAAGATTCATGATAACAACAAGTTTTTGTTTTTTGAACAACAAAAAATAATGTACATTCAAGAAAATTTGTAATGAGTTCACCTTTGGAGCTGGAGAAGATGAAACCATGTTTTGCAAATGAAATTAGAAAAAAAGACAAAGAATGTGTGAAGTTTCTTTGAGCAAACAAGAACATGTATTTGTACTAGTTCTTGTCACTAATAATATGTACTTGAGTGGGATAAAGGTTAAAGAAGTCACTTTTACTGGCTGCTTTTCCTAGTTGTAGTTCTTTAAATGACCAAAGAGTTTAATTTTTATACACTTTGATTCGTTTGGTTCGCGGACAAAATAGTGTCGAAATCATAAAAGGTACCGACGTGATGCCAAGTTTGTTATTTTTTTTTTTTTTGAAAAAAAAAGATTTTGACTCAGGTATGAAAGAGAAGGCTACATCTTCAAGGATGAAAATGGAGCCTTTATGGTCTGATTCTCCTTTCGGAGCCATTACTTGTAAGGCTGGTAACAGAGTCTGTAGCAGTTTAACAACAGAAAATCCTTTTCTAGAGACCATGTTTTGTGGTATCTGAGCCCAGTTTTTGCCGAGACTGTTGCTGTATCCTTTGTTGTAAACCTATCAGTTCGGACTATGATGGGTATGGTTACATTCAATGTGAAGCAACAGTAGTTGATAGCTACATATGTGGACATGTGGACAAATAAGTTAGCAATCGACATGTCCACATATGTAGCTATCGACTACTGTTACTTCACATCAAATGTAACTGCACCCTTCTAAATCCAGTGAATTGTCCATTTTCAAGAATCAATGGTGGATGACAGAGAAAAGTTGATGGCTTCACCACTTGATGGAATCCCACAACTAAGAAAAGCCCATTTCTTAAAATCGTTTGTTTCATCAATTGAAGGTCCATAGTTTTGATACTTCTTGTCTCTTTGACTTGGTAGTTTCTACTGCAACTGTTTTCTAACAGTTGTCTTATCCCTCCGACACAATCCTGAAGCAATTTGCTTTTTCTGAAATAGTAATATCTTTCAGCTATCACGCACTATACTATCTTACTTAAGAACACAGAATTGTGAAGTATCATCCAGAATATCATTAAAATCTGTGCAAAGTCAGTAAAGGTTATATAAACATGAACTAGTTAACATCAAAAGTTGGTTAGTATAATATCAGAGATGATATAACCTATAAAATCAACTTTCTACTCCTCTTTGTAGATATCCTTTATTAAGGATCAATTATGAACCTACTGGAGCTATCATCTGTATTTAGTTTTGCCGAAGTACCTAAACTCTCAACAAGAAATTCATTTTAAGGAAATAAACATTCAAAAATTTGATCTAACATGCTAACAATGAAACACAATAATGAATATTTAGTGGAATGAGTGCCTAGAGAATCGTAACTGCATTATATGGACACTTTTAAGAGCTTTAATTTAGTGATTATTTTCTTTAGGGTATCAGAATCCAACATGTGAGATGAGTTTATGTTTGTTTTTTGTCTTAAGAAGAAGAGTAGGGCATTTCACATTCATCTATCATGATGTTGAATGTTCACATAAAATAATGAAACTTTATGTTTCTTCAAACCTGTAAATCCAAAAGGGTCAACATGAATAACGAACAAGAGACCCACAATGTGATGTTTGGGAATGGGGATGAAGAACAATAGTCATATTGGACAGCCAATTACTCTCCACACTGCATGAAAAAAGTGTTCAAAGTTTGTTAGCTAAGTAATAGGAAGTTTTGCTGCTTTAGCCTGATTGCAATCTCTGATGGCTATTTGTCAAATTTATTGTCACACTTAATCATCCAAAAAGCTGCATAATGCTTGGAAGTCATCGTCATACAAGTAAGCGTCAGGTATTAGCAGTGCTTGCAGCAGCTGTGCTTGAGACAACGGTTGTTCTTGCAGCTATTGTACTTGAGATAACGGTTGTCCTTGCAGCTGCTTACTTGAGATAGCGGTTGTTCTTGCAGCTGCTATACTCGAGATAACGGTTGTTCTAGCAGCTGCTGTACTTGAGATAACAATTGTTCTTGTATTGTCACGTGGGCAAAATAGGGGTATATATTTTCCTTATTTGAAGAGGACTTGTGTCTCTACTGCGTTTGAGCAGAAGCATCAGCCTTCCATTGAAATACTTCCAGATGAATGCCTTTTTGAGGTATTCAAACGTTTTCTCGATAGCCAAGAGAGAAGAACTTGTGCTTGTGTTTCCAAGCGATGGCTCATCCTTTTAAGCAGCATCCCCAAGGATTATAAATTTTCCTCCGAGCCCTATGGTGTAAATGGTGAGGGATATCTTACTAGGTGTCTTGTTGGTAGGAAGGCCATAGATGTCAGACTTGTGGCTATTGCTGTTGGAATTAAAAATTGTGGAGGTTTAGCTAAGCTATCTATTTAGGGCAATAAACTTTGACATGGTGTGACTGATACTGGTCTCAAGGCTATCGCTCGAGGTTTCCCTACTCTTAGAGATCTTTCCTTGTGGAATGTGTGTTTTGTTGGTGATGAAAGATTATCTAAGATTGCTCATGGATGTCATCTGTTAGAGAAGCTTGATCTTTTCCTATGCCCAACAATTACTGACAAGTCTTTGTTGGATATTGCGAGGAACTGTCCTCATCTGAACCCTTTATCTATTCACAACTGTCCTGGAGTAGGCAATGCTAAAATTGATGTAGTTGGTAGAATGTGTCAAAATTTGACCCATTTGGAGCTAAGTAGGCTTCATATTTAGCGGTTGCAAATATCATTTAAGTTACCAAAAAAGAATGATAAACTTATTAGTTTGCCTTGTGCTTGGCAGCTGGAGTGAAAGTTGGGTGATTTACAATAAGATAAGACACTAAACGTTTGTCAATTCATGATATGTATCGACTCATTTTATAAAAATAAGATAAAAGGCAAATTACTAATTACCATTATTTTCCATCTTTTCGTATATATGCTACATAAACGATGCCATCTTGAAAAGAAAATATTTTTTATATTAGTTAATATTTTTAAAAATTTATTTTTCTCCGTACCAAACACACTCCTAGTCTTTACTTATTTTTTGGAGAAACATTCTCGAATATTTTTTTTCCTGTCGTACACAATCGCTGTCATCTTCTTGTGTTCTTGTCACAGAATGCTGATAAGGGTGCAACACCAATTTAGATTATGACTTTTCCAGCAAGCCATAATATGTCCAATAAAAAGCAACTTGCCATTAGCTACTCTATATGGTCCAATCATTTTTAATCTGTTAATCAATCACAATAATCGACATTCACTATTGAACAAGCAGGTATGTCGACTTGTTGTCTATTTAAATAGCTTTAATTATCATGATTAACATCAATTTTTAATATTAAAAATAAGACAAGCAAATTACAACTTAAGAACCCTCAAACTGCTCAAACAGACATGTCGACTAGCAGACTTGCAGACATGTCGATCTGCTACCTACTTGAGCAGCTTAACTGCCTCTTATTATTCAACTTGCACACACCTGAACATGCTACATCCCACTAACAGAGACGAGTACGAAGCACATAACTCAATCCATCAAATGATTTTAGTGAAGTAGAAAGAAATTACCTAATTTTGTCAATAAAATATCCAAAGTTTTCACTTATAGAAAGCATCGGTCTTTATGCCAGGTTGCAAGGAAAAACTATATTGTTTACACTAACACCTCTAAGATATAGAATGACAAGAAGACTAGCAATGAATCATAATAAACCACCACACTTCCCACCCATCGTCCTCAACAGTTGTGCGCTGGACATTATTAGCCCCAGGGGCAAAAACTACCATACCCGTGTCACCATTCATGGCATAGTTTCAACCCAGGGAGAACCACACCCCAAAAGCATTATTGAGGTGGGCGAACCCAAGGCTATATAAACCCCACATCAACGCTTAGTATCGATGTGGGACTTGCAATGGACCATAACACACACCTTCACACTAGTACACGATCTTTTTTCTGTAACTGATAAATCTTGGAGGGCCAGAGGGGCATGATTCGAAACTCAGATGATAAGGACTCTGCCCCTCAATAAAGTACAGGATGCACCACATGACTTAGACAACGTTGAGTGCAAGAGAGGAAGAAAAACATAATATACCTAAACAAAGCTAGAGCATCATGTAATGTAATTTATAAATACACCTTAATAAACAAGCAACAACCATTTGGTTCAACAGAACAGTTTCAGCAGCCAGTACATGCCCAAAGTGTCTCCCATGTTTTCTGCAATTGCAAAGTACTCAACGAGTAGAAAAGACAAAAATTCTTAAGGATTTCTGGCAACTCAACATTTAGATAACAGGGGCAAGCAGCCTGCATATTTCGGATGACCACACAACAATCTTGAAAGAAGATAGACCATTAGAATTCAACCTTGCTGCTGCTGACCATAGACAAAATGGCGATGTTTGCCTAGTACAATATCAAGTGCATTCATTTCTCAACTAAACCAAATCTTATTCATACCTTTGCAATACTTTAGGCAAAGAGCGAATGAAGATTGCTCCATGAATATAAGCTCAACTTCAGTGGTTCTTCTAATGCTCAATTATAATGTGTTCCTGCACCAGATTAGCCTCTATTTGAGCTTCAACACCAGTCTCTGTCTGACTCAGTTCAACAGCTGATACAACCTCACACTCTTGACCATCTGCGTCAAATTCAGTAGCTTGCTTGTGTTGGTTGTTTGGTTGAGAAGAAACTTCACTTGTTTCCTTGGGTAAAGCGTTCGGCAGAGATGCAGCTTCAGTTGATTCCTTCGATAAGCTAGACTTGCGAATGGAAGGTTTTCTTGTTTCAGTGGATAAGTTGGTTTTCTCAGATGGCAGCTTTGGAAGTGACTTCCTTTGAGGCTTCTTAACATTGAGAGGAGATTGCCCTTTGATAGGGTTATTTTGGGATGTATTTTCGTCCAAGCTTAACCTACCTGGGCGCATGACACTCTCATTGCTTCTTTCTTTGGTGGGAGAGCTCTTTCTCCTCCCAAGTTTGGGAGATTTAGCTCTTGTTGGTGGAATCTAACATCATAAGATAGTGACAGAAGGTGTTAATTAAACACTGGGATAACTTGTAGATTTCAAAATAAACAGGAAGAATAAATTACTCTAAGAAGGGCTTCAGTTGTACATATACAAAACTAGTTAGTACATAAGAAAGCATAAACTAGAAAATTTCTTTAGATGAAACCCATAAGAGCATGACATGTCTATATTAGAGTAATCCATAAACAACCAGCATCTTAGCATGACCAGCAAAGGTAAGTCAGCACATGACATGTCTATATTAGAGTAATCCATAAACAACCAGCATCTTAGCATGACCAGCAAAGGTAAGGCAGCAACTTCAATTTAAGATAATTGCGCTAAGATTTCGTGATGCAGGGGGATCAGGGGAAAGACCGGACCATCTACATTCCTGCAAGAGGTTGTTTCCACAACTCGAACCTATGACCTCATAGTCACATAGCAACAACTTTACAGTTATGCCAAAACTCCCCTCATTTTACATATGCAGATAAAAAATATACATGCACATGATAAATAGGGGCAGATGTAGACATATATACCTGAATTTCCCTTCAGAACAGACAACTTTTGCCTAACACTTTGGAGAGAGAATCTCCGACACCTGACAGAAGCATTTCCGCATACTATCTAGTTTCTCAACTCTATTTCTTTGCCAACTGAATAGTGAAGGCCTGAAAGGAGCTCCTAATCTGCTCATATCACCTACTTATAAAAGCTAGCTTTAACCATAGCTTGCCTAATGGCCCTTTAACATTTCCTGATATTAAGTAGAGCAGAAGGAGGAACTCTAATTTATGGTCATTATGGTGATTAAAGACATCATGTAGTGTTTATAGCACAAAAGAGAATGCTTCCATGAAAAACCAAGTAATGATCCAAAGCTAAGAGATATTTTACCTAGTCTAAGATTTAATGAATCTGGAATATATCTAGCCTACTGTAAACTCTCAAGACCACATGAGTGTCCATCACATTTCTATCATGCTTTAACCATTGGACAAACATTTGCCTCTCGCTGAGTTTGCTTACAATAAGAGTCACTATTCCAGTATTCGGATGGCACCTTATGAAGCTCTGTCGAGGGAGAGGAGGCTCTTTGGTCCAGATTTGGTACATGACTCAGAGGACAAGCTTCAGTTCATTAGGAGAAGTTCTAAAAACATCTCAAAGCGGGTAAAAGTCATACGCTGACAAAAGAAATAGAGAGTTTGATTTCATGCTTGGTACAACAAATGTTCTTCGAAGGTATCATCCATGAAGGATATCACGATGTATGAAAAGAAGGAGACATATGCCCAAGACTCATGGATCCTAAGCATCATTGATTGAGTAGGTGTAATAGTGTATATGTTGATACTACAGCTACAATTTACAACTTTACACCCAGGCTTTCATACATCGATATAATGTGTATACATGATCCATTGCACATTATATTACCGGCCTTTGGCCCAACTAAGGCAGCAAAGTCGCATTTAATATGTAAATCTCCCTCTTATAAAACCAGACCTTAAGAGCCTTTGACCTGTCTGCAAACTAGCAGTTAAAACAACAGTTCCATCTGAGTCAGCAAAAGGAAGCCATTTAGTGCTAAAGATCTATCAGGTCCAACAGTTTCACTAACACATAAGAACCATAACAATTTTACAATGTTGAGACAGCACACTAAAGAGAGAGCAAATGCTTCCAAGACTACCTTTTCCACAATTTAACTTGCATATAGTGCAAATGCATACACATCCCTTCTAAAGAGATCAGTTATCAGTTGACCTTGTCTGGTACTTGAGCAGGAAAAAAAAAACATTGACCTGAATTTCAGTATCATGAACTTCTACACCGGACTCAATATCGATTTCTGTTGTTACTTGAGCATCAGAATCAAATCTTACACCTATTTTATCTACTCAGGTACTGTATCTTCGGAATTTATACTTGTTGAATTTTTCCTTAAAGATCAGCCACATCAATTATGCATCAAAAAGTAGAGATTCACATATAACACTGGATCTTGAACTAGAGACCAGTTCATTATGCACTTCTTTTTCCCAATCATGCTAAGCACGTATGATATCATAAGAAATGGTGATGAAATTCCACTAGCTTTACCCAGTAAAGACAATTTTCACATAAATGTATCATGGGCAATGCTCCATTTCTGGTCTAAAATTCCAGAAATTGAACACCAAACTCTACCAAGCTATATCCAGTTTGCGCCAATTGTGGTCTAAACGTCAAGACACAACCTCCCAGCTATACCAAGCTATATCCAGTTTAACAATTGATAGCTAAGGGTTTCTTCTCAGAGCTCAGTAGTACTGCAGTTCCTATCTTCGTAGTTCATCACATTTAGGCAGAACATGTAGTTTAAATGTCACGTTGAAAGCATTCAGAAGATCAGCTAAAGGATGAACTTGGATCTAACTCGTTTACTATGTTTTCCTAGAGCTTCAAAAAAACTAAGGAGTGCTCCACATTACCTGACACCAAATATATTATTTTTTAAGATATGTATCATAACACGTTTTCAGGATAAAGCAAATGAAATTTATTTAAAAATTACATAACACGTTTTCAGGATAAAGAAAATGAAATTTATCAAAAAGTTTACTACACAAATCCAATAAATCAACTATTTGGAACTTAAAGGAGCAGTAACAAAATCCTTTTGAGCCAAAGAACCACTAAATAGTCAACATACTATGTCATAGAACAGCAAAAGGCATTTCATATTAGTTAAAATTGTATTTCTAGGCATCATAACATACATCACAGCAAAATATTACCTTCTTCAGTTCCATCTTTGGAGGTGCAGGTTCCTGATAAAAGCTAGGCATGGGTGTTGCTTTAAATTTTAAGCTCTTCCTTAACATTTTGATCTCAGCTTCCTGAGTTTCCTGTTAGAGAAATAAAATAAATAGGAGTCCTACAAGATAACCCTACAACAAGAAATGTTGTACGCCAAGATCCAGAAGCAAAAAAGACATAACACCTTAGTCTTCGCTTGCATATTACTCTTTTCAACTTCCTTTGCATGGGTTTTTTCTTCAAGCTTGGAGTAAAACTGCCCAAATGCGACAAGACAGACGTTCTTAGGTTGATTTTATGGTGCAAGACAGTCAAGCATATACAATAAGCTTCACTGTGGCAAGCAGAGGGCTTACCTCTTTTCTTTTCTCAGCTCTTTCATCGCACTTGAAACTGATATTGTAAGTTGGAAGAGTACCTACTTTGCGAGGTTTGGCATCTGATGCAGCAGTAGGACTGCTATGAAGTGATCAAGGATAAACTGAAAGATTTTTATTATGCTATTAAAAATAAGAACTCCAAATAGGAGTGAAGTAAAAAAGAAAGATTAATTGCATTTAGGATACGAAGATGATTCTGCACTTCCATCAGCTTTATTAGGAGGTACTTTCTTCAAAGGCATCAGTTTTGTTTTCACCCTGCAGTAATGAAATTACAGTTCACAAATCACTGGGGAAAAGTTATCATTGATTGTTTGGAAAGTTTTGAAAGCATTCTCAGTACAATTAAAATAGGACTCGTCCAAGCAACAGGTAAGAAACTACAAGAGAAATCAGGCATACTTAAGGCCTTCAGACTGTGCAATACTTGGAGAAGCTGATGCAGCTACTTCAGCAGGATGAGGTTGCTCCTAGAAGACAGCAGAAAAGAATTATTATATTGATCACAATAAAACAGATGCATGTGAAGCTGCAATATTAAAATTCAGATTGCTGTTACTCTGGACTGCAGGTCATAAATTAGAGCTAAGACATTTACCTTAGCATGATCAACATTTAGATGAGCCAATGCAGGTTTTGAGTAGTACTCAGCAGTTCTTTTGTCACTGAATGATTTTCCCTTTGCATCAAGGGAAGATGGCTGTTTAGGACGCGATTTGGAGGCAAGGGTACCATTTGATGCCTCTTTTCCATCTTTACTTTTCTTGGCTGTGCCATTTTTGGGGCTTGAATTCTTAGTAATCCTTGCCCTTGGTGGAGTCTGTTGCTCTTTACAATTTGCTGCATCATCAGATTCTTTTGCTTCATGTTCCTGTAAGTAAACAAGCAATTACCTAACCGTGGTGTTCAAACTGTCCAGAGTATGTAAAAAATCCGGAGAAAACTCCCTAACCTCGTAACTGACACCAGCATTGCTTTCTACAGTTATCGTAGTTTCATTACTGACCTCTTGGACAGAAGACCCAACTGTTTCACCATCATTCAATACAACAGTGCTTTGGAAACTCCTCTCTAGTTCTTCATTACTGGAACTTGCATGAGGCACCCCATTGGGTATGCCAGCAACAGCTTCTGGAAGTTGGTGAACTCCATTTCCAAAGCCCAACCCATTTCCAGAAACAGCTATGTTATTGACAACATCCATTCTGCTATATAATGTCTCAAAATTTGCAACCACAAATTCTACATGTCAAAACCACAAACAGCAAAATGCCTCATGAGTCATGATTAAAAAGGCTTTTTAAAGTATAATCAAACCCCAGGCTCTAAATACATAGAGTCTCACACTCGATAAATAAACCAATCCAGCAGAAAACAAATTGTATATAAAGGAATACCATTTCTACAGAGCTGAGAGACAAGGTAAAAGCATCCTAAAAAACAATCCTATCAATCAATTACAAGTCAAATGCAATTATGATGTGGATCTTGGGTATCCATTCTACTCTATTCAAGTTCATCTGTGAAGTCTCAGCCAATGACCACAAACAAAGAACTCAAAAATCCAAATCCAAAAACAGTACCAGAAGACGACAAAATCAGTAAACCGACACTTGCTATACTAGATCTCCAAACCCAGAGAAAAGATCCAATCTTTTTCTCAATCCAAGATTCACCACAGCAAATCGAGAAACCCCAAAAACAACAGAACCCATTTTCACAGAGCTAATACACATAATGTACCAACATATACATAAACACAAACCACAACAAATGCAGTTGCTACTAAATGCAGTATACTTACCTAAACAACCAATAAAAGATCACAAGCCCATGAAATCAAAAAGGGATCTGAGAGAATCTTGGCAGAGAAAGTGAAACACTTGCAAAACAAACAAGAATCTTAAAATCTTAGAAACAATCTATGAAAATGCAACTTCTATAAAGATGGTATTTTTCTTTTGGGATTTTCTTGAACTTGGAAGTGAAAAAGTTGAGAACTTTGAAGATGGGGTTTCTCTATTTCTCAAAATTCTCAACTCAAAAATACAGAGGGGGGGACTGTCTTGCTCATATGTGTGTGTTGGGGTGATAGTTTTTTTTCTATTTATTTTAATAGTTGTATGTGACAGAAGTATTCAAATCTATTCCAGGTCACTGTCTGGTAAGAGAGAAATCACCTTAAATTTAAGGATAGGGAGGAACAGGCATGTACCAACCCCATGATCATGCTTACCTGGTCATATCAATGGCTCACAATTGAAGATTATTCCTTTTTGTTTTAATGTTGGATTTAATTAATTAATTTTACCTTTTATGTGGAATTCATATTCATTTTATTATCCAAAAAGACAGCCTTGGTCACAATTTTATCGAGGACAGCGGTTAACCGAAGTCAAAATTTTGAAAATTTGAAGAAATAAAATACTTGTGTTTGTTTATAAAGGTGTTTTGACCAACTTTTAAGTTAAATATATATTTAAAATTAAAAATGGCAAAATTAAGTTTAACTCTGCCAACTTGATTCAATCCGTAAAAGTTTGAGTTGGTTAATAATTCACCTAATTATTATCTCAACTCAACTCATTTCAACTCATTTAAAATTTGATTGATATGCAACCAAAATTAATTCGAGAAAGATCTTGTTAAAATATTTTTAAAACACTTTTTTTGTCAATTTGATATGTTTTATATAGTCGTAATAAAGAAAAATATAATTTAATTAAGTACTAAAAATATAAAAAAGAACAAA
>JAOTQR010000092.1:17082853-17099080 GCA_025774065.1 Solanum ossicruentum | reverse complement strand
TTTTTTTTGTTTTTATTTTTTTTTTTTGGGGGTTTGGGGGGGGGGGGGGGGGGGGGGGGGTCAAGCTATTGGTTTTATTAGTTGGTTGTTTTCGAAGCATGCATGCAATCTGATTTTTCAAAATTAGATTAAGGTTTGATTCCTTTTGTCGGATATTTATTGAACATATTTCCATATGTAATAGGAAGACAAAACAACCAAAAACACAGATAAATCAAAGGTTTGGTGCGTGTTTTGGGGTCTGCTGGTTTTCAAGAATTTTACACAGTTTTTGTTCACGTGTTGCCTATCTGAATATATATTATAGATAATTTAAATATAATTAATTAATTGTTGATGTAATATACCACATATACAATAAATTATAATTAAAAAATATAAAATGATAAAATTGAATCAAAATTCATTCAGGTTGAGGCGTTGATATCTCGCTCTCTTTAAGGAGATTCAAGTCCACTGCGACATAATCTACACTGATCCAACAGTAATACACTTGACTTGTCCCGTCAAAGATACAACAATCCAACAACGTTGTATGAATCACACAACTCCAGATTAGTTGAAGATTCCAACCTCATCTTCCTTCAACATATAATTACTTTCTTTTTTGTATAGTAAATGCAATTGAAGACTTAGAATGTTTTCTGTCTCAAATACTCTTTCTTTCATTATTGTACGCTTTACTACACATTATAATATTTTATCCACACTTCACAATTTTTTCTCTCCATATTGCCTCCTTCACAAAGGAAGAAACGTCACTATTTATAAGTGAGAAATTCATCATTTTTTAATAGGATTAATGTGAAAAGTAATATGGGTAAATGAATAGAAGAATTATGTCTTGGAAATTACAAGACATAATGAGGTAGAACATGACTTAGTGGTTATATGAGTTACAAGAAATAATAAGATAGAATAATAGACAAATAAAGAGTTAGAGGTTATTGGAGTTACATAGAAACTTATTTGTCATATTCTATCACTAATTCATGATACAAATTAATATTATTATTTTAATATTATAATGTATTTTGTACCAACATTAATTTATAATAAATATAGTAATAATTTATTTACAAAAAAATAGCTAAATATTATAGAACATAGACAGTGACCACAATAT
Source organism: Solanum ossicruentum (assembly GCA_025774065.1). Classification (NCBI taxonomy): domain Eukaryota; kingdom Viridiplantae; phylum Streptophyta; class Magnoliopsida; order Solanales; family Solanaceae; genus Solanum; species Solanum ossicruentum. The sequence continues at coordinate 17,097,954 of JAOTQR010000092.1, read as the reverse complement.
ACCTTGTCCAAAGTCATAGAAAATATGCACCGACTATACAATGTAGATTATTTATGTATGAGCTATATACTGAATATATATACATATATTGTGATATACTCAAATATTGAATATACCTTGCTTATACATAAAATATATACTAACTATGCATGCCTATACATTGAATAACTATTTTGTTTATAATCACTTTGACTGAATAACCATCCCCTGCAATTATTCACACACACACACACACAAACACACACACACATATATATTATAGTCTATAGTCTTGAATATTCCCACGGTGGTTGTATGACTTATATCATTCAATGTACAGTTCCTAATAGGTAGTACTTTGCTTATTGGTGGATCGTTCGTTTAATTGTGGAACACATTTTATTTTCTTCTCGACAATAATAATTAGGAAAAATTACATAATAACATAAACATGAGCTATGTATTTATTATACACAAATATAATTTTTTTAAAAAATTATTACGCAACTAGTTACAATTAGAATTTTATAGCTAATCTCTTCTCTCTCTCAAAATCTCGTTAGCCTATTTCCTCTCTCCTTCCTTACTCTCCTCTCTTCCTTTCTTGTTCCCTTCCTTTCTATCTCTCACTTATACAACGAAGATATTACTGATACAATTCAGGTGAGAGATAATGAAGACCTCTCTTCAATTTCATATTTAGACTCTTGTTATGCCTGAACAAGGGAGAAAAATAATATCATATCAATTGTATTCTGAAAGAGCATATGTTACATGATATAAATATATAATAAAGATAAAATATAGTTGAATACATTGATACAAATCTATGGTGAGTTGGAGAACCACACTCAAGTACATTAATACAAAGTGAATTAACATGAAAAGATTCACATAAAATTATATTAGTTGATACACTTGAGACAAAGTGAATATGCAAAGAAGAGATACCCTTGATAGAACTGAATTTGTGAAACAATCTGATACAAATTAATATAATTATATTCGTTGATATAAATCAATTGTATCAGTCATATATATCTGTGATACAACACATATAACATGTATTCCTCCTCTCGTTCACCTCTCACCTCTCTCTCCTAAATCTTACTCACCTCTCTCCATTCTTTTCCAATCTGGTTTGTCCCATTCATTTTTCTAACATATAGTTATCAATCATAATTAAGTAAACTATAACTATAAAATCTCTAATAAAGTCCAAACTACAATCATATTTTAAAGTTTCTCTAATTATAACCTCCTGTGTTTTAATTTGTTTGACTGAACATAAAATCTAAGAAAATGAAGTCGTCTAGTTATTTTGAATCTCTTATTAAATATATGTATAATGTATTAGAATATAATTTAATTTTGTGAGCTTAAATATATCACGTGAAATGTTAATATTAAAGAATTTGTCACACTAAGATTGTGATATTTAATGATAATGTATATCCAATATACCAACCAAATTCTGTAATTTAAATTAAAAAAAGAATTAGAATTTGAAATTTGACCTTAGTGGGGATGAACATATCATATGATGAAGTCCCATTGTTGTCCAAAGAAGAATTATTTTTTCCAAAAGAAGTCATATGTCTCCCAAGACTATAACCTTTTGGGGTCAGTTTTGATTATGATGTCTGGAATTTTTCTATCAAAAGTATGCTAAAAGAACAATTAAATATTGAAATTCAGCTTTCTGTTTTTTTTTAATTATTTTTTCAAATAAAAAAACCTTAAAAGTTCTAGAAAACATTATACGCAAAGAGAACGTAGAGAGTCTAGCAGAGAGTTTATAATAAAAACTTCACTTAGAGAGTCTTCCACAAATGATGTGTGAGACTCAACACATTAATTAGACTTTGATCCATTTTTTTATTATTAATGATAACAAAATGCATCAAATAAAACTAGAAAGATAAGGTACATATATATGAAGAACAAAATGTCCATGAATGATTAAAAGTAGAACTAAATGATTTTGTCTCAATGAAATGTATATATTTCCTCTATTTCATATTAAGTTTATTATTAAAGAATTTTTGATATTTCAAAATAAGTAAATTGTTCACTTTTCAAGGGACGTGTTGAAATTTTTTTTCAAATTTATCCTTCATTAATTAAGTTTCTAAGGTTAAGTTTTGTGTGTGGAACTTGAAAAGGATAAAAATGGAAAAATATGATTAAATTTTGTCTTTATTTTTTTTTAATACGTATAAAATGACTCAACAATTCACTTAATATGAAACAGATAAATAATATCTGCTTGGGCCTACTCTGTTCAAACGGTAAATAAGGCATGCATAAGTGGAGCACTACAATGAGTAAAATCAGTGTCACAAGCCAAATATTTTCATTAAGAAGAATGAAAAACAAAAAGTGAGCCCACAAATAAATCAAAAGAATTCAATATATATATAAAAATTCTTATCATACACAATATAATATTTCGGTGAAGATGGTAGATGATCTGCTGTTAAGAATTTATTTTTCTTAAATTCAATTTTGCTAAAAGGGCAAATTATTATTTCAACCTTTTTAATTTACGTGAACCTATTTGATTAAATGAAAAATTAAGATTCTTTTATTTAAACTTATAGTCTTAAAATATCATAATATTTGTGTGGGTATAGTATTTTAGTTGCTTCTTTTTTTGCATTAAAAGTAAAAATGAAAAATTTAAATTAAATTACTTTCTCTTTAGTAAATGCACTAAAAAGGAAATATGACTTACAATTCTAGCACTCTTGTCTGGGCAAAATGTACATGTTCAATAAAGCAAAGAAGATAAAGAGAACATCAACACATGATTTGCTTTATTCTTCCTTTGCACCAAAAAAGAAAAAAAAAACTTTATTCCTCCTAATTGATTTATGGGAGTCTATTGGCTTCCAACTTTGAAACGCAAATATATATATGGTGCATTGTACATTATAAAGAAGAAAAGGGAAGTAGCAAACATAAAAAAAAAATTGCTTATTCTAATGTTTGGAGATCAAATGTTCAATTCCCAAAAAATCTAAATTCGTCATCGCGTAACGTTGATCTCAATATTACTTAATAAAATGTATTCATATTGTGAACTCATTTATCCATCTCGTCACAATCAACTTCAATCTTAAACAACATTCTCATATTTCGATTAATGGCATTCCCTTATAGAAATATCATAATATGAGGTATTAAACACATTTTTAATTGAAGACTTTAAAATTAAAAAATTTTCTTTTGTGTACATTATTGACCCATAAAATGAAGCAAAGTCTTACTTCCTCGGTTCCCAAAATAAGTTTTGCTTTAACGAAAGGAAAATTATTTTAAAATAAATGTCATCTTAAGACTTTAAGACAAAAATTAATAATATGATTTTTTCATGAGTACGCCCTTATACTCCAAAGATCCATCTTTTAGTAGTGTTCAATTTTCAATAAATCTTTATTAAATAAGACTAACTTAATAAGCTACAAATTAAATTTATTGATATTTTAATGAATGTAATTTTTGCTAAATGACATTTATTTTCGAACAAAGGAAGTACTAATTATAGGTGTATTTGGTATGGAAAAAGTATTTTATTGAAAAAAATAAGTTTCTTACTTATTTTGTAATGTTTGTTAATTAAGTAAAAATAAAAACTTATTATCTTAAAGACATTTATATGTAATCTAACAAAATACTATATGAAAATTCAGGAGTGTTAGGGTTGGGATGGTCATGAGTAGGAATTACAGAAGTTGAATTGGGTGAATGGAGATAGACAATAACAATATACTCAGTGAAACCCTACAAATAATTAAAATCTAGGAAAAGAAGAATGTATGCAAACGTTACCACTAGCTCATGGAGAAAGAAATGTTGCTTTCGAAAGACCTCGACTCAAATACGACAAATCCAGATTTAGAGGAGAAAGAGACAGTGAAAAGTAATAAAGTAACAATGTAAGGTCTATTGAAAAGGAATCGAAAACAACAATAAAATAATGGAATGATTGAAACACATTAAACAACATACTAGGATATATTGTTGAAAATAATAATAAAAATAAAAAACAAAACTACTATAATATATAACTAGTACCATGGCAAACACAAGCCATAAGATAATACTATACTTACTATTGAATAATATTCTACTTTGGCCATAAGACAATATTATACTTACTATTGAATAAGCTTCTACTTTAATACGAGTTCTTCAAACCCTCTTGTCTAAGTTTATGTCCTCGATAATCTGAAGTTGGGTTATATCCTGTTTTATCACCTATTTCCAATATTTTTTTGACCTACTTTTACCTTTTCACGTATTCTCTATACCAAGTCGTCGCACCTCCTCACTAGTGCATTTATGCATCTCCTCTTCACATGTCCAGACCATTTCACTCTCGCTTTGCTCATCTTGTCCACCATAGAGGTCACTCCCAACTTATTTCAGATATCCTTATTTTTAATCTTATCGTTCCTAGTATGACCCACATATTCACCTCAACATTCTCATCTTTGCAACATGTATCTTTTGAATATGAGAAATTTTAACTGGTCAATACTTTGCCCATACAACAATATTGTTCTAACCACTATTTTGTAAAACTTATCTTTGAGTTTTGATGGTAACTTTTTATCATACAAACCTGCTTTTCATCTATGCTGCACCAATATGATGTATGATATCATCATCAATGTATCCATTCTTCTAGATTATAGACACAAGACACTTAAATTTGTCTCCTTTCGGATATTTTGTGTGTCAAGCCTCCTTCCACACCTATCTTATGCATCACATCATTGAATTTGCACTCCACATACTTTATCTTGGTCGAACTCATCAACCTGATCTAGTAGTCATCAAGTTTGTCTCTACACCTCTAACTTATTAGTAACTTCATTGTGCGTCTCTTAAATTAGTACTATGTCATTTATGACTAACATATACTATAAAAATGGATTTGAAATATCACTTATGAAATTTTGTTTTTCCTATTTTCATTGCAGAAATCATTTTTCTCATTTTTAGAAAACTTGTTGTATTAGAAAAAGTAATATTTAAAATATTTTAATGCACCATCTAAATATGAGAAAATTGAGCTAACACTTTTTGAAAAATGTCATCCTCTTTACCAAACACACTCATATGTGGAGAAGGGGAAAAATAGAAGTTCTGAGTGGCCCAACTTTATATCCCATAAAGGAACCAAAATTCTCCCTCCAAATCATGAAGGCACTAAACAAGTAGGCACAAATTAAGAGTGGAAAGTAATTCAATAGAATTCTTTAATGTTCCACTTAGAATCTCCTCCAATGTAAGCCAACCACAACCTCAAATCTGCACCAAAGAATAATCAAAAGATATATATAATACTAGTACTAAAAAAACAACAATATTAATATTAGGTAACCTAAGGAGATCAAATTGGAGCTCTTTAAAATGTTCATGTTATGAATCAAACATTAGTTTAGTACTTATAAATGATGTACTAGTTATGGATGTTTTAGAGAGGGATGAAGAGGTTGTTAGTCCTAGATTTTCATTTCAGAAGAATGGATCATCATTGTCTTGTGTAGTACCACCATTTTTACTCAGCCCACAAAAGAGTTTGTACTACAACAAACTACCTGAGCAGCCCCTAAATCTCACAGTTGTCAAATTGGATGGCTCTTTCTTTGGTAATTTTTCTTATTTTGCCTCCTCTGATTGAATTGTGAAATTGATCTCTCTCTATGTGTGTGTATCTGCATATATGATGAATCATGGGTCTACACGATCTTAGAAGCGGATTCAGAATTCAGAGTAATAGTTTAAGAGTAGTATTATACTCCCTCCGTTTCATATTACTCGACTCCTATACCATATAAAGATGTTTCATTAAAGTTTTTTTAAGGGGTGTGTCAAGTAATATGAAACTGAGGATGTATATGTGTGTATGTACATCATTTTCCATAATCTAATATATTGATTTGGGTCAAAGATAAGGCATTACATGCTATGACGCTCCCTTCTTGCAACCTAGATCCACCTATGGTGCGCCAGTATATGTTGTATCCAAGGTGCGGAGCTAGCTTGAAATCCCTTCGTTATTATGCAAATAGCGTAAACAGTAGTTCTTTTCTGTGCATATTTAAGTTGTAGAACAAGGCACATGGATACAAGGCTGATATGACTTGTGCATGTGAAGAGGAAATGCACGGATACCCCAGTGACGAGGTGTGGGAGGTTAGCTGTGGATAGTTTTGGGAGAGGTAAAGATAAGCTGAAAAGTATTGGAAGTGGTATTTAGACTGGATATGGCACAATTTTAGCTTAATGAGCACATGACCTTAGATAGGAAGGTGTGAAGGTCACAAATTAGGATAGAAAGATAGTAGGTAGCAGCGTATTGTCTCGCTGTCCTCTCATATTAGTAGTAGTAGTATTGCTCCAGTGGTTTCTTGTTCTCCAACACAATATGATGATTCCCTTGTACCTCGACTATCTTATTGTTTTGTTGTAATTTTGTTATTATTTGTTGTTTCTCATACTTTGCTAGTTCTTTTTCTTGATTGCTTTAGAGTGTTTTTACTTGAGCTGAGGGTTTATCGAAAACAACCTCTTGGGTAGTGTAAGGTCTACATATGCTCTACCATCCTAGACCCTACTTTGTGGGAGTACACTAGTTTTTTTGTATATTTAGTTATGAACACTCTTGACATGAGGAAAAATTCTTGTTAAGTGGCAAAGGGAGTTCAAAAATTGATTTAGGTTGCAGGCTTCATCCTTGGTCATGTATCATATGTCGTTCTGCAGATATTAAAGTGGCGAGGAATGGGACAGTGGCAGATCTGAAACAGGCAGTGGAATCTGCCTTCAGTCATTTGCCAAATACAGGAACAGGCAAGGTTTCATGGTATGTGCATTGCAAAAGGAAATTTTCAAAACTAACTTATTCTATGGTAGCTTGCTTGAGACTTCTACTTGATTCTCTTATGAACAATTGAGTGATAAGACTCAGATCTAATGGTTGAATGATATTACTTTACATAAACATGTATAATATTACAGGTCACATGTATGGGGGCATTTTTGCTTGAGCTACAATGGGCAGAAGCTACTTACTGATAGTGATTTGTTGGGAACCTATCGGATTAAGGATGGCGATAAGGTTTCTTCTCGTTCATCATATTTTCGATCTAGGATAGTTTTCTTTAATCTAATCTTTATATGGTATCCTTATTTTACTTTTTGCTAATGCATTGGAATGTACAATTTGTAGAAGAGATTTGTAGGATTAGGAACCACATTAAAATAATTTTCAAATCTTTCTTTTAAGTCCAGGCTTTTTGAAGAAAAATGAAACTTTCTTGGCCAAAAATCTTGACTTCAGCTGTTGAGTGTGTGTGGTTCTCTTTATTCCTATTTGTTTGGAAATTATAAGCTCCTTTGGGTACATCTTCTTTAGCAAATAATTTTGAATGCACTATAAAGAGGTGAATGTGGTCTGAAGCAGGTTCAGTTACTAAGGTCTTCGGGTCGAGGGAGATTCTGGCTCATATGAATTCTCCCAACAGAAAAGAAACAGATTCAAAATATTTTAGATAATCATGAAAATGTAAGAGTGCACACGTAGATAGATCTTGTCATGGTGTTTGCGTATAGCCAGAGGCTGTGGTTGAGTTGAGACCTTTTCAAATCATTGCCAATGATTATGTACTGTTTGAACATTTCTTGACGCGCTAATGCTTGATGTTTCTGCATTTGCAGCTCAGTTTTGTGAGGCATGTATCCATCAGTTACAATCTGGTCAAAACGCGATCAGAGAAGGAGGACTCTATTAATAATGAATCTAGCATGTAAGATATGTATATTGCTGATTCATGTGTTCTAATATTGCACTTCATATTTGTCTTTTATGCTATCGATGTTTGATTTGTCCATAGAATGCAAACGTTAGGCCTTAGATACTGGACACTTGATCATAAAAGCTGGATCTTGCTCATCTAGGTGTTTCCATTTACAGTATCTATACTAGAATATTGGCATTTAACTGTTCTATCTATAGTTTCTATGTGGATATCTTGCCAGTACTTCTCACATACTGAGATAGACTTGGCTATGTCACGTTGAGTGATCATGCAGAGGAATTGAAAGAACAAACAGTGTTGAAGAGTTTAATGCATATGTTTATGAAATGTTAACTATATGTATGAATTTGTCTTGCAGAGTGGCATCATAAGATCAGTTTAGATATTATCATATTTGAAAATGCATTTTCTGCAGATTAAAAGGCTGTGAAAGCAGACAACGGAGAGGCAAACGAGAGGGTAATAACCATCAAGATGACTTATTAAAGAACCATCACAATAATATTCATGACAACAGCAGGGGTGTTGTAGTTAATTGTGAATCCAGGCTGGTTCATTTGTTTAGAGGGTGGTTGGCAAGCCCAGAGAGGAGAATTAAACAGGAGAGCAGTGCATCAAGATCACACGATGGATTACTTACGGAGTTCTAACAGTGTTGTGCAATGATTAGAACCTTTGAAAGAGAGGAGTTTGAAATCATTCAGCTCTTCTTGAAGCTCTAAACTTTTGACTGTCCAGTGAGTTTAGTATCCAAGCTGATTAATTCTGTAAAGAAGATTAGTTGCCTATGCATCTGTTCCATTTCCTTATTTGCATATCAAATTTAGTTGTGTGCATGAATTTGCTTGGACACCAATATCTCTTGGTCATTAGAAAGAGCAAATCCATCTGTCATCAGGCTTGGACTTCTGCATTCTGGTTGAGATCTCCATGAGTTTTACTACTCATGTGAATACTTGCACAATCCAGTCACTCATGAACTAATAATAGGTGAATCATACTATAAGCATTAATTGATAATCTAGTAAAAATATTAACCAACAGTATGTTGCTCGAACTTCTTAAAAATGTCATTTGGTGAGTGCCTAATCCTTCTAAAAGTCATGGTTTTTTTCTCAAGTATTCGACACGGGTGTAATAGCAGTTTTGGAAAGTAATCGTTGTTATTTCAAGGTCAATCCATTCATATGTCTTGACAATATTTTTCCTTGTTCACTTATAAATCAACTAATTAAATTCATGTTTTTACGATCAATACGATTGCCGATTGAATCGGGGTTGAACGTCTACAAAAACATCGCTTGAACATGGTTTATTCTTTTATAACGGACATTCAAGAATCATTACATGAAATTTTAATAAATTTGAAATAAATTATATTGAGAAGTAATTTATAATAGAAGATGTAGGATAGACGACCCGCTTCCAAGAGAGAGTGATATGCATAGACTAGATGAGCAGGGATACAGCTCCATAGATCGCTCGCCAGACCAGATAGGTGGTGGTGTCACACCCTTCTCAAAGGAATTGTAAGTGACACTCTCGCATAGGTCATATATAAATTAACTTGTGGATCACAATTCTCCAACTTTTTTAGTCACTAAATACTGCAGGTAATCAATTAAAAGACCACTTTACCAACTAATAACAAGTTTTATCTTTCTTTTTTTTTCATCTCGGTATATCCACATTGAATCTGAATTGGCGCGGAATATGGCCTATTTTGAGATAACACTCCTTTATTAAATGTTTTTGGCATAATTTCAAATGTATAAAAAAAACTAATTAATTTACAATAAATATAGCCTATGTTTTACTTTTACACAAAAATAGACCCAAATCAGCAAAATTATACATGACTATACAATATAGCTTGTCAAAAGTTATAGAAAGTATACAATATATATTACTTATATATAAATAATACACTAAATATACATTATGATATACAATATACATCAATTATATATGTTTATACAATGAAAATTATTTTTTAAAATTATTTTTACTGAAGCGTCCTCAGTGTAATTATCAAGTTTTTTTTGGTATCCAAACTCAAACCCAAGATCTAAAACTATGTAACTAATTACACAAAGGATATGACTTTTTTCTGAAAAAAATAGTCATAGAGAAAAGGAAGTCCTCACGTGAGTAGCACACCCCTACAGCTCCAATTCTCAGCCTCATCGTATTGTGTGGCATAGATTGAGATAGCCTTTCTAAGATCTTCCTTCTTCCCTTATACTCAAAAATAATCAAGAATCGGACCCTCTCAACAAGATTTTTTTTTGTACAACTGCAAAATCCAAAGTTGCAGAAGAACAGAAAGAAGAAGAAGAAGCAGCAGCCATGGCCAACATGATGATGAGCTCCTCCAAAGTCTTAATCACTTCCTCATCCTCCACCATACCTCCATCTCCAAGATTCAAACTCTCCCTTCCTCAAATCCCTTTTCCAAAACTACCTCTCCCCAAATCATCCAAATCCCTCGAATCCCTCTCAATCCCATCAAATTTGAAGTCCATTTCAGTCATTCTTGCAAGTTCATTGGCCATGGCACCACCTTCACTAGCAGAAGAAATTGAAAAAGCTTCCCTTTTTGACTTCAACCTGACACTCCCCATCATGATGGCTGAATTCCTATTTCTCATGTTTGCTTTAGACAAGATTTACTTCAGCCCATTAGGGAAATTCATGGATGAAAGAGATGCTGCCATTAAAGAGAAATTGAGCAGTGTGAAGGACACTTCTGCAGAAGTGAAGCAACTGGAAGAACAAGCTGCTGCAATAATGAAGGCTGCAAGAGCTGAAATATCAGCAGCATTGAACAAGATGAAGAAAGAGACTCAGTTAGAAGTGGAGCAAAAAATTGCAGAAGGGAGGAAGAAAGTTGAGGCTGAATTGCAAGAAGCTTTGGCTAACTTAGAGAATCAAAAGGAGGAGACAATCAAGAGTCTTGATTCTCAGATTGCTGCCCTTAGTGATGAGATTGTCAAGAAAGTCCTTCCTGTCAGTAACTAAGTCTGAAAAATTGTAATATTTTTTTTCTTGGGGTTGGTAAGAGTTAACAGCTAGTTTGGATGGTTGTTACATGTAATATTGTTCTAGTTTAAATACAATGTTCATTTTGATGGTTACTTAAATTTTATTATATCATATCGTTAGATCCATCATTTGTAAAGGAAAAGTCTCTTTTATATAAGGACCAATCTGGTGTGATGGCTCGTTATGCTAGTTTTTTCTGGTCATTGTGATGCTCTTGCAGGTGACATGTATGGGGACATTTTTGCTTGAGTTATGATGGGCGGAGGCTACTTACTGATAGTAATTTGTTAGGAATCTATCGGATCAAGGATGAAATAAGGTTTGTTCTCAATTCATGTATTTTCTCGGAAAGTTTTCTTTTATCCAACCTTTATATGTTTTTCTTATGTTACTTGTTAATGCACGGCAATATGCAATCTGTAAAAGGAGATTATTAGATTAGGAACTACATTACAATAATTTCCAGCCCATTTTATGTCCAGGCTTTGAAGAAAGTTGACTTTTTGTTGAGATAAACCAGGATCTGTCATGCTGCAGTTGAATGTATGTGGACTGGCGCTGATAGAGCTTATAAGTCAGAAGGCTGGCTCTATTAGTCGAGAGGTTGGATTTTGGGGTTACATGGAGGGGCTGAGATAGACCAAAAAAGTATTGGGAGAGGTGCTCAGAATATAGCAAAACTTCAACCTTAGATAGAAAAGAGTGGAAGTCGCATATTAGGGTAGAAAGCTAATAGGTTAGTAGGGGTAGGTCGATGTATGACCTTATGATATAGTAGGTTAGTAGGAGTAGTCGTGTCTATATATCCTGTATTGTTATTATTCGTCTTATATTTGTATACTCTTATCGTATTTACAAACTATCATTTGCTTTTCATTGTATGCCGTTTTTCGTTTCCTCCTTTTCTGTTTCTTTTTTCATATTTAGTATCTTCTGCTTATGGAACTCGATTTTTAGACGAGGGTCTTCCGAAAACAACCTCTTTATCTCTATGAGGTAGTGATAAGGTCTGCATACAATTTACCCTCCCAAGATCCCACTTATGGGATTCCACTGGGTATGCTGTTGTTTCGATGTAGGAGTATTTGCTTGGAAACTAAATGGAGTTGGCATATTGTCTGAAGAAAGACGTGTAAAAGCAGGTTCAATTACTAAGCTCCACAGAGATTCTGGTTCATATGATCCTGCCAACCAAAAAGCAACAGATTATTTAAGTTAAGAGCTGAACATGGGCCAAAGCAGATTCTTTTTTTCAGAGACTTAAGATGGATTATCTTCCCACCAAAGGAAATATGTACTTTTCCTTTATGAAGTACAAGTGGAACTGTTTGAACATTCCTTAACTCGTTTATTCTTGATGTTTTTGCGTTTGCAGCTCACTTTTATGAGTCATGTATCCACTAGTTTCATTCTGGTCAAAACACGGTCCAAGAGAGAGGACCCTCATGAAAATGAGCCTAGCATGTAAGTTCTGTATACTGGCTTCATTGTTGTTGTTGTTGGTTCATCTGTTCTAATATTGTTCTTCACCCTATTGCTATGCTGTGAACGCTTCGTTCTTCCATAGAATGCAAACACTAGGCGTTAGTTGCTAGACAAATGGTTATAAAAGTTGGATCTTGTTTATCTAGGTGTTTCCATGTATAGTTTCTGTACTGGAATATTTCCATTTAAATGTTCCATTTATAGCTTCCATGTCGATATCTTGCCAGTACTACTAATCATCATACCTATATAAACCTGGCTATGTCACTTTGTGTGATCATGCCAAAGAATTGAAAGAATGGACTTAATGTTGCAGGGTTTAATGCATATTTTATGAAATCTTAACTTTATGTCATGTTACTAATTTCAAAAAAAATGAAATGTAAACTGTATGTATGAATCTGTCTAGCATAGTGGCATTGTACGAACAGTTCAGATAATATCATCATTGAAAATGCATTTTTGCAGACCCAAAGGTTGTGAAAGCAGACACCAGAGAGGGTAAATCACCATCAAGATGACTTATTAGAGAACCATCAAAATGATATTCATGACAACAGCAGGTGTTGTAGCTAATTTGAATTCAAGTAGGTTCATTTGTTTAGAGGGTGGCTCCATACAACTCGGCAAAGCCCTGAGGGAAGAATAAAACAGAAGAGAAGTGCATCGCGATCACATGATGGTTTTCTCTTGGACTGCTAAAAGGGATATGCTACTGCACAGTAGTGGTTAGTACTAATTTCTAAGAGAGTTGGAGAATAGAGAATAACCCGCACCTTAAGTAGTGTAGAATTCCAAAACTGTGTGTAAATGTCAGAGTTGGGAGTATGAATTGGAAATCATTGGATTCTGCATAGGAGATTAGTAATTGCTAGCATCTGTGCTATCTCCTCATTTGCAGAACAGTTGGTCAATTAGCTGTATCGATATGATTTGACATGTAAGTCTTGGATTGTGTAAAAGAGATTTGTTCTCCATGTACACCATTTTTAGTTTCAGTGTAATCAAATCTCGATTTTCATCTCAAATGCATTAATATCTTTTGGTCATTGGAGAGAGCAAGTCCATCTATCATCAGGCTTGGAACTTATGCAATCTGGTTTAGGATCTCCATCGGTATTTAGAAAGAGTTTTTAACTTCTTATACATTGAGGGTGTGAACAATCAGGTTAATTATGAGGTAAATCATACCATAAGCATTAGTTGATACTCAAATAGAAACGCTAACTAGTATTATCAAAGGCTAAACTACATTGACAGCATAAAAAAAATCTTTACTGACTAAAATCCAGGTGACAAAATAGGTATATGAACTAACTTGTGCATCACAATTCTCAAACTTTTAGTGAATCAAATCAAAAGACCACTGACCAACTGAAGAAAACTCACAGGAAAATGAAAGACCTCACGTGAGTGGCACACCCCTATAGCTCCCATCTCAGCCTCATCATATTGTGTGGCATATATTGAGATAGCCTTTCCAAGACACCAAAAGAAATCAAGAATCAACCCCTCTAAAAGAAAAAATTAAAAATCCCAAGTTCTAACAAGCCATGGCCAACATGATGATGAGCTCCTCCAAAGCCTTAATCACTTCTTCATCCTCCACCATTCCTCCATCTCCAAGATTCAAACTTTCCCTCCCTCAAATCCCTTTTCCAAAACTACCTCTCCCCAAATCATCCAAATCCCTCGAATCCCTCTCAATCCCATCAAATTTGAAGTCCATTTCAGTCATTCTTGCAAGTTCATTGGCCATGGCACCACCTTCACTAGCAGAAGAAATTGAAAAAGCTTCCCTTTTTGACTTCAACCTGACACTCCCCATCATGATGGCTGAATTCCTATTTCTCATGTTTGCTTTAGACAAGATTTACTTCAGCCCATTAGGGAAATTCATGGATGAAAGAGATGCTGCCATTAAAGAGAAATTGAGCAGTGTGAAGGACACATCTGCAGAAGTGAAGCAACTGGAAGAACAAGCTGCTGCAATAATGAAGGCTGCAAGGGCTGAGATATCAGCAGCATTGAACAAGATGAAGAAAGAAACTCAGCAAGAAGTGGAACAGAAGATTGCAGAGGGAAGGAAGAAAGTTGAGGCAGAGTTGCAAGAAGCTTTGGCTAGCTTGGAGAGTCAAAAGGAGGAGACAATTAAGAGTCTTGATTCTCAGATTGCTGCTCTTAGTGATGAGATTGTCAAGAAAGTTCTTCCTGCCAGTAACTAAGTGTACTAAACAGATTACTGTTTGATCAAAGAAATATAAATGTGAAAATACTGTCTTTTTATATGATGAATCTAATGTGTGCATCTTGTTTTTAGTAACCTTTGTAAGCATTTGTTGTCTGCTGCATTCTGTAGGTCCTAAAATTGCTGATATTTATCTTAATATTACTCGAACGTAGATCTTAATCCCAGTTGCCTCCACCACTGTTGTCCAAAGAAGATTGGCAGTTTTCATTGAAGTTGCAAGGAGGGAGCTCTACTGTTGGTTGTATACAAAAATGATAAGCTAATAATGGTGGGAGGTCACCCTTTTCGAGCTTCTGGAAGTTATAACTCCCCTGTGTTTTTCTTATTGTTTTACTTGTTCCAGCCATTCTTTGTTTGTTTCTCCCCTGTTACTGCATATTGATATCTACTGCTTATGGTTCAATTTCTGCATATTGCTTGTTGAATACGTAGACATTCTTCTCTGTTATAGTTAGGGAGTACTGGTTCTTGCTTAATTACTTGTACTTGTTGCTTTGATAAGATTT
>JAOTQR010000092.1:17037278-17073103 GCA_025774065.1 Solanum ossicruentum | reverse complement strand
TGACCCCCTGAATAAGAAAATGACCAGCCAAAGAAATATAATCAAGATGTTTGGAAATATTAAATTAAGAAACTCACAAAAATAACTTATCATGGCTAATATTGTAAAATTATAATTGAAGCAGTTGAGGAATTATAATCAAACTACTTTGAAAATATTAAATTAATGAACCAACAAATTATTTTAATTTGCGGGTCCCAGAAACTCACAAAAAAATTTATTAGGGCTAATATTGTAAAATCTAATTGAAGCAGCTGAAAAAAATATAATCAACCTGCTTTAAAAATATTAAATTAATGAACCCACAAATTATTTTTATGGGTCTCATATATAATAGCGACGAAGAAACAGACAGCTCAAGCACGCATGTTGACAAAAAGATACCTGCTTGAAGTGCTCGCTATTCACACTTCTTAATAGTATAAATATTTAATTTGAATGATAGACTGACTGTTTTATTGATGAATTAGTATAGATAACATCATAACCTTGAATTTTGAATTGTAAAACAAAAAAAAAATCATATTTGATTGATGTTAATACATATAGAAAATTTCTACTTTTACATTTTGTATTTCATTAGATATATTTACTTACTAAAGCTAAATTTTTGGATCTTATTCAAGTCAACGTCTATTTGATGTTAATACTATGAATAATTTGATTTTACTGTAAGATTTCACAAAAATTTGTTCTAGAATTTATATTATTCCTAATTATAATTAATTGTCCATTATTGTCTATTGGATTTGGCAAATTTCACAAGAATATTAACATATTTTCCTATTATAGTTAAACTTTAGATTTATTTTTGTCAATGCAAATGAAGATTTGACTTTGCTTCTTATACAAAACAATATTGATATACTTTTTGTCTGTAGTTTATTTATTTTCAAATTATATTTATATTTGCTATCGTCAACTTGATACATCTCATGAGTATATTAATATTTATCTTTTTAACTTTACATTTTATGTTTCAAGAATGTGGTTGACATGCGAAATATACTTTTAAAGTATAAAATTAATTTCACTTACTAATTCTCCATGACGAAATTTTATTTATAATATTTGGCTAGAAATTTAATTATGTGCCATTTTAATGATTTTTTTTATTTATATAAATGGCTGCGGTATTGTCCTTTTCATTAGTGTCATTTGTCATTTATAAGAAAACGTTTCATTGATTATCGTTTGATCAATTTCTATACAAATCTAGCCATGGAAAATAAGAAAATTAAAGGGCGTCAAAAGATACCAATCGAAAAAATTGAAGATAAGGACAAAGTAATTTCTGTAATTGAAAAATGGTGATTCATTCTCATTGAAATGTGAATCTTTGAAGTGTGAAATTGAATAAAATTAATATTGCAAATAAATGTTGTTACTTTTTGATATATTGATGAAACCCTAGAAAGTTCAAATTTAAATTATTGAGGTGCTTTTTTTTTTTAATGTCTTTTGTTTTATCTAAATGATGCTACAATTATGTATTCTGTTATGATTTTCATTAATAATTTGATATAATTATTAATATTATTTTCTCCTACAATAAACGGACACTTGAATTTCTTTTAAATTTTAGCTCTAAAAGTTTTTGTTTTTTTGTCAAATTCTTCTCATAGCTATCAAAACTTATCGTAATTATTCTAATTAAATCAAAAAATAAAATTGAACCAAACTTGCTTTTCTATTTGATTGACTGTTGGGTTTTTTTATTTGATTCTGGATTATAAACTATGTATGAAATAATTTATCAATTGATTTACTATATTATGCTTTTAATAATAGATTATGAATAGTCGATTATCATATCAAACGAAGTATGTATTACTATTTTATGGGTGGTATCCACTATTTTGATAATTTTTACTTTACTTTTTGTTATTTATTTTTTTGTTAGAATTTACACATTTTATTCATTTTCAAAGACATTATTGAAGACATTGAGAAAGTTAGCAAAAGATTTTACCAAACTCCCACCTCATGATTTCAAGATTAGACGATAACGACAAGGCTTCAATCCTATGGCTCTTGCACACATATATGTGATATTTATCAAAGGGCTCAACATTTATTTTTCATACATAAAATAATAAAAGTTATTGATTATTTATGTAATGTAATTTATCCTCGAGCAAGTTTCATGCAAAATTTTTTGTGACTCTTTTAACTCTACCGCTCCTTGCATATAGATTAAGAACTAAAATATTAAATTTCTAATATAAATTGTCAATTGTCATGTCTCGAGCTTATATTCAGGACGTGATTGACACTCAAAAATTATTTTTGGTCCCAAGCGAATCACTTAACTAACTTACTCAACGAAAGACTCTAACATCACAATGAACTAAAACGAACACAATATTTCTGAAACTCAAGTCATTTAGTGAAATTAGGAATTCAAACATGCAATAATATATGAAACTTACCTCAAGACTTCAGACAAGCGGCAAGAAAATAAATTAAACAATGTCAATTTAATCTATAAAGCCTCTAAAGTACTGATTTTGAACTAGGTATTATGACATGTCCACACCTACTTCAATTGAAATAGATATAGAAAGTAAGAACTTTGGAGCTCCTCTAAATGCGACGAAGCTCAGCCTCACCAAAAGCTAAGTAGAGAGTTGGATCGTCAATAGGATGCATGTTGAGGATCTTGGTCACCTCAAGGATGATGTAATGACCTCAAAGGTTATTTTTGGTATTTTTGACAAAAATTACCATTCTGCCCTTGAGTCATTTCTGGTGGAGTTTAAAAGTTGAATTTCAAAATTTTTGTAAAAAGTTGAAATTTTGCTAAAGCAAGAAATTTTAAAGGCTTAAAGTTTGAAATTTTGAGTTTTGAGCTCATCTTGAGTTTCAGGTGTCGCAATGCAATTTTGTTAATTCCATCAGCTTCGGAATACGGGATTTGGTCTAGGAGAACTAACGAAACTGAATTCAAAGTTAAGACAGAGATGTTGGATGCAAAAGTTGCATTTTTAGTTGAATTTGTATCATAGTTTGACTTTAATTAACATCTGGAGTTCAAAAGCTCAAATCGAGATCCCAATAGTTCCAATGATTCCGGATGGTGAAACGAACATTAGAAATAGTCTCATTGTAATTTTTAGAGTTCCCGAGGGCATTTTGAGTTTTAACTAATTTTTTAAGTCCTATCGAGTTACAGGCCAAGGATTGTCACACCACGAGATGATACCCTTTGGTGTGGCTGCGACTTGAAGAACCATTGCCTATTTTCCAAGAAAACCACCTGGCTAGCTCCATGGTCACATCATACTCAATGGCAGAAGAAAGATCACAAATTTCAAAAATCTTATTTTCCTTCTCAAACTTTACATCAATTTAAACTAGCTCATATAAAATGAAACGCAGAAAATAATTGTTATTCTTAAGTAGCATGCCAAGTTCAAAATTTACCAGTAAAAGTGAATCAGGGTTTACCAACTTTCTTCAATTACAAGTTCTTCATTACTTGTGTTTCTAAAATGTGTTTTGATTTCGTGTCAAACCTTGTCAAGAGTCACCAGCCAATCTTACGAAAACCATTTATGAATAATTTGCATTACTTAAAAAAGCAAAAATACATATGAAAATAATCTATTTCAGGCGGGGTAGGTTTAAAATTATGTGGGATGAGGTGAGTTCAAATAATTATTTGTAAAATTAATGCAGGGTGGAAGGAGTTGTGAGTTTAAGGAACCAAATAGGAATTCCAAAAAAATTAAATCTTTGTAATTAATAAAAAATCAAAGATATAAACTTTTTACTAAACATTGACTTTGATTTTATTTTTTTCTAAAATTTAAACTAGACATGTCCGATAATTATATTGTTAGTTGTTGAAATATTAAATAGAAACTTTTAATTAACGATTAAGAAACAATAGTTAAAATGTCAACTGAAATAGTTAATTAGTTGTTGAAATATTAATTAGCAAAAAATTACAAATATACAAAGTTTTATTTTTCATATTAAACTCAATTAAAATATAAAAGAACTTAAAAATTTAAGCGGAGGGGGTTTATGCGAGGTGGAGCCGAGCGATTTGAAAGTGGAAAACATTATCATGTGGGACAGGGCACAAAAGTTTAAAAAATTTGCGGATTGAGCTCAACACTCATTGATATCTCTATTTCCACTATATATTTATCAATACTGAATAAATTTTTACAGGAGAAGACTAAATAATATTTTGGTATATTCTATATATCTGTAGCTTAAGCCTATAAGTTTTCTTTAAAGAAAATATTTTATTTTATTTGTAATTTTATTTCGATTAAGTTAAAATAATACATAAATTGAAATGGAGGGAATAGTTTCAAAAGTAATAATTCAATAAGAAGACTTTTCAATCTAATAAACCTAAATTTAAATTATGTTAAATATATCAAAATATTCTTAAATTTTGTAGCGTTAACCATACCACATTAAATAGATCATTATTCCTATGAAAAATAAAAAGAAGCAGGTAATTATCATGGAAATGAATGGACTATAATGTAGATATTAGTCTTATCCTTTTCTAGGTGTAGAAAAACCATTGTCAAACATTTTGCAAAGATGAGCAAATTAGAGGTGGTATTTGTGCCTGCTCCATTCATTGGGCACCTTGTCTCCACATGCAAGTTTGCAGAGAAGTTGGTTACTGGAGATGAAAGGATATGTGTAACAATTCTGGTCATAAGGCCACCACCACCATGGTGTTCCAGCATCAATGCCTACATCAAACGAACATCCTCTGCTGTTGCAGGCAGTCGAATTAGATATATCGCTCTTCCTCAAATCGAACCTCCATCTAAAGAAGAACTACACAAGTCTATTGAGAAGTACATCTTTACTTTGATGGCAAATTATCGACCCCTTGTCAAAGATGCAATTATCAGCAACAAGTCATGGCATGATACCAAAATTATTGGATTAGTCATGGATATGATGTGCTGTTCAATGATTGATGTAGCCAATCAACTTTACATTCCTTCCTATCTTTTCTTCACTTCTGGTGCTGCTTTTCTTGGTTTCCTGTTTCACCTGTCCGTTTGGCATGACCAATTTGGGAGAGAATTTTACTAATCTGATGGCAATTTAAATATAGCAGCTTATGCTCATCCAGTTCCCACAAATGTCTTGCCTGCGTTTGCGTTTGTCAAGGAAGGTTACGACTCATTTCGCAACCATGCTCTCAGGTTCAAAGAAACCAAAGGAATTCTCATCAATACTGTAGAGGAATTTGAAAGTCACGCTGTTAGCAGCTTAGTATCTGATCCTGAATTGCCTCCAGTTTACACAGTAGGATTTCTTGTTGAACTTAAAGGACAAACAGGTAAAGGAAATTCCAAGTCTGAAGATGAAGAAATCATGAACTGGCTAGACCAGCAGCCACCTTCCTCTGTTCTTTTTCTATGCTTTGGAAGCGGAGGTACTTTTGAGCCACCACAGCTTATCGAGATGGCAATTGGACTTGAACAAAGTAGTGTTAGGTTCTTGTGGTCGATACGTCTGCCTGTGGATGATGAAACTACAAAATTAGACAAGATATTGCCGGAAGGGTTCTTGGAGAGGACAAAAAACAGAGGAATGATATGTGGATGGGCACCCCAAGTTGATATCTTGGCTCACAAAGCCACTGGAGCATTTGTATCTCATTGTGGATGGAATTCGATTACAGAGAGTGTATGGCATGGAGTACCAATTGTGACATGGCCCCTTTATGCAGAACAAAACATGAACGCTTTTCAATTGGTGAAAGATCTTGAGATAGCAGTGGAGCTGACATTGGATTACAGGATGCACGGTAGTGATCATCGCGAAATTGTGAAGGCAGAGGAGATGGAGAAAGTTATAAGATGCGTAATGGACAGTGAAAATCCCCTGAGGAAGAGAGTCAAAGACATGAAAGAGATTTGCAGGAACGCGTTGATGGAGGGTGGATCTTCTTTCAATTCTCTACGACGATTTGTTGAAACTATTCTTGATTCCTAAAGTTTATGCCTTCTCTACTCTTGATTCCATATATATATTCAGGTGGGGTGTGCTTTAGAATTTGTTTAATATTCCTAAAAAAAGCAAAAAATTTGAATATTATATAAACATTAACGTACACTCCATCCTAAACAATATATTTGGAAGAATTTCCACACACACTTGAAAAGATATGTCCTCAAAGCATCAATTAAAATTTCAAACAAGGGTTATGAAAAGTCCTTGAGGTCTTTATACCTACCTAGAGACATCTTTTTTCAATATCCATCGAGGGTCGTACGCACCCCACATTTAAGCTTAAACTGCTTCTTTGTTTCAAATTTTGGGTACTCAAATTTCCCCTACTCTGCAAAAAAAAAAAACACAAAAATGACAAAAAAGTGACACTAAAAAAATAAAAATAAGAGATAGAAACTTGAATAAAAAAAAAATATATATATAACCTAGAAAAATAATTAATTTCTAAGTCTCTAGCAATGGCACCAAAAACTTGTTGCTTGCCTAGCCCAGACAAGTATACGTGGTCAACCCAAGTAATATAGTGACCCTAAAAGAGCTGGGATATCGAACCGAAAGGCGTTATCGATTAATTATTTACTAAATTATATTTATTTTAATTATTTATTTAAGCAGTGAACAATTAACCAAAAGAGCAGAAATATTTTTAAGTAGTGAAGAATAAATCAAGAGCAGAAATAAGCAAAGATATTTTTACACAATCAATGAATCAATCGACCTAAGATTATGGTTTAGGTAATAATCAAGTTTAGCATCAATTTCATTAAGTTATTTGATTATCTAGTTTTTGATTCACAGGGTTTAATTTACCTAAGTATGATTGCACGCCTCTACCAACCTACTTTCATTGACAGTCTAACTACATTGTTCAGCAGGGATAGACATGATCAATGAAAATGCATTAAAAAAATCTTCTTGTATTTGAACCAAGCGAGATGGATTGGTAGGTTTCACAAGTCTACCATACACGAATTGTCCTAGTTTCTTAGAACAAACAAGCTCTCTATAGCCTAAATTCTATCCACTCCAACATCGCTAACGGTTGACTAGACTATGAAACATAGATTAAAGGAATATTGAAACAACTAATATGATAAACAAAAAATTCGAATTAATAATGACTAAACAATCATCTTATTAGCTACCATAATCTTAGAACGAAAAGTTTAACTCCACATAGACATGAAGTAATTACCACAAAATTATTCAAAGATAAATGTAAAAAATATATATATTATTGAAGAAGAAAAGATGAAATCAAAATTCTTCAGCCTTCACGGTAGTTTCTAGTTCTCTCTAAGTCAAAAGTTATATAAAATCTAATTTTATGAAATATTTATAGATATAAAAAAAATTCTAAAATAAAATAATTGAGTCCAAAATAAATTGAAAAACTCAAAAATCGGAATGAATTGGATTGCTCATTCGTCACTATACGTCATCTTCAACAATTAATGCTGCCACTTATTTGCTGCCACGTGGCAGATTAATTCAAATTGCAATATATTATTATATATTCAATTTAATTCATTAAGATGTGTATTTGATTTTTTTTCTATAATATTTTTTTTATTTGTTTGAACTTCAAATCTCTTCATTTTTGCGTTACTTTAATCCTACAAATAAAATATACAATTTAGTACATTCATAAAATTTATACTAAAATAAATAAATAAAAATACTAAATATGAGACATAATAACTAAAAATATGTATTTTTGACCGAAACCAAATTTTTTGTTATGAATCTTATTCAAGTCAAGTCAATTTTTTTTTTTTTGAATCTTATTCAGTCAAGGTCAATTTGAAAATTTCTCTAATATTTCAAAAAAAATATTGTTCAATAGTTTATATAATTTCCAATTATAATCAGTTGACCATTATTGTCTATTGAATTTGATAAATTTCTGTAAGAATATTAACATATTTTCCTATTATAGTTAAACTTTAGATTTACTTTTGTTAATTCAAATGAACAGTTTAACTTTCCTTCTTATCCGAAAAAAACTGAAAGATTTTAGTGTGTAGTTTATTTATTTTCATATTTATATTTCAAGGATGTGGTTGGCATGCAAAACATATTTAAAGTATAAAATTGATTTCACTTACTAATTCTCTGTGATTAAATTTTATTTATAATATTTGGCTATAAATTCAATTATATGCCGTTTTGATTAAAAAAAATTATGTATATAAACGGTCGTGATATCGTTCTTTTCATAAGTATCATTTTATAGAAAAACGTTTCATCAATTATCTGTTGACTAGTTTCAATACAAATTTAGCTATGGAGAATAAGAAAACTAAAGGACGTCAAAAGATAGCAATTGAAAAAATTGAAAATAAGGACAAAGCGATTACTACATTTACAAAGCGTCGTGAGGGTTTGTACAGAAAAGCTAGCAAACTCATTGCAGAATTCAATATTGACATTGGAATAATAATGTTTTCCCCTACTGGTAAGCCTCATTCATTTTTTTACCCAACAGTTGATGCAATCATTTCGCGTTTTCAGAATACTGATATGCAGCTAAGAGATGATACTCAAAATACAACAAATCAAGTAAAAAATGAGCTTGAAGAATTTGACAGAAGAAAAGAAGTTGCAATTGATCGAATTAATTATTTTGATCAAATGTCAAAAACTAGGCAGAAATATTGGTGGGAGTCAATTGAGCAACTTAATGCAGATGAAGTGTCCAAGTTTGAAGCCTGGTTAAATACTGCTAGTTTTAATTTGCAACATCGCTTGAACCAATTGGAAAATGGTGCTTCATCCTCATTTGGATGTGAGTCTTTGGAGTTTGAAAATTGAATATCGCAGATAAATCATCCTAGGATGAAATTCTAGAAAGTTCAAATTTATACTATTGAGGTGATGATTTGTTGTTTTATTTTCTGCTTTATTTTAACGATGCTACAATCATGTATTCTGCGATGATTTTCATTAATAATATTTGATATAATTACTAATGTTAATTTTCTCATACAACTAACGAACATTCAAATCTCTCTTTCAATTTTTGCTTTACAAGACTTTTTTGATAATTTTTTATTTTATTTTTAATAGAATTTATACATTTTATTAATTATGAAGAACATTATTGAAGTCATTAAGAGAAAGGGTTATAATAGATCAAGACAATAAATTGGTCAAGACCTACCCAATCTAATCCAATCCAATCCAAATTTGTTTGGGTCAAAACGGGTTGAATAGTGAGCTATTGAGCGAATGTAAGACTCAATTTTTATTAAGTTTTACTTACTTTATTTATTTTTTTCAATATTTTAGTATTTAATTTAAATTATATTTTTCTTCATTTTGGCTATATAAAATTAAAATATATCAAATTAAAAAAACTATTTTGACAAGATCTCTCTCAAGTGAATTCGGATTAAAAATCAATCTAATTTAAAATGGGTTAAAATGAATTGAGTCGAGATGAATTAAACTAATAAATAGGCGAATTCAACGGATTAGACTAATTAAATGAGTTAGAGTTTAATCTTGTCATCCCACCACTCCTTACTAATAATATAGATGAAATACTACAATGTGTTTACTGCTAGTAGTCAAATCTTTCACCTTAACAAGAAGAATCATAATGACTAGTCAAAAAACACATGATAGTTCATTCATAGAAATAGTGTTCGCTAATTACCTTTTGATCCTTTAATAACCACTACTCTAGAGTTTTAAATTTCATAATTAAACTTTTCCAAAAAAAAAAAAAAGAATTTGAAGGTTTAGAACATTGACCATTTTAAGATTTTCCCAGTTCATCAATTTTTGTTGGGTGGCGTTCGGTTCTTCGGTTCAGTATTGTTGAAGTATGATTCAATTTTTTAATGTTCAGTTTTTTAAAAATGAGCACCATACTCCGTACCAAACTAGATTGGTTCCGTTCAGTTTTTTCAACTTCGGTTCGATTTATTTCGATGTTTCTAAAACGGTTTTACAGTGCTAAGTAAAAATAAAATAAAAATGATTTAATCCATACTAAAAGTATGTAATAAATTACTCCAATATTTTAATATTATATACTTTATAGATAATTGTAAATTCATAGTATCACCATCTACAAACAAAATTAAAAAAATTAACTTATTTAATACAGAGGTTAAATTAGAACATTATTAACTTATGTAAATTCATTACTTTTTTCAATGTCGCTTTATATCAATTAAGCGACATAATTAACATACAGCAGACATGTTTTAAAAGGCCAGCATGTAATGGACTATATAATTTTGTACTAAAATTGTATAAAAATAATATATTATATGTGTATAACTATATAAATTATGTATAAAATTCTTTTTAGGTTGTTTCTGAAAAATTGTTACAACTACAATATTACTGTATACAACTTTCGTTAAGTAATAAGTATCTTTTTGGTGATCAACATTACTGTATATAAAATATTCTCAATGTTCTCTCAAAATAATATCTTTTTGGTGATCAATTTTATGATTTATTAAAAGTATTCTTTTATTTTAAATACGAAAAAGGGCTTAAAATGCTTTTGAAGTATTGAAAATGGTATAAAAATGTCCTTCATGTACCTATACACCTAAAATGTCATTTCCATCCACTTTTGAGGCCTAAAATGCCCTTCTTTTTAACAAATTATTTATTAAACAATTTGAATAAATATTTTAAACACATGATGACCATTTATTGGTCAAAATTTAATTATTTAAAATCATTTGTAAATTAAATTTGACCCGAAAAAGAGCATTGGTATTGGATTAGGGATCGACTTACATAAAACATTCTGTTAGTGCTATTTAAGGGCTTATAATATGAAACCGTTCAAACTCTTATAATTCCCCAAAATTACAAAACTCCTCACTTATGTGAAAGGAAATTACAAGTAGATGGTAATACTTTAAAAATTTTCACAATGAAAAACTTTAACTGGATTCAATTCGAAAAGAAAGAGGGGTTGATTTGGAGGACGAGTTCATATTTTCCTTCTCTTAATTTAATTTAGGCTGAAATTTATTTTGGAGCGGGTTATAATAATTTGGGATGGGTCAATTTAATCTACCAATAATTTTAAATAATTAAATTTTAACCAGTAGATGGCCGTCATGTGTTTAAAATATTCATTTACATTGTTTAATAAATAATTTGTTAAAGAGAAGTACATTTTAGGTCCCAAAGTGGATGAGAAGGGCATTTTAGGCTCTACAGGTGGATAGAGGGCTTTTTGTACCATTTTCAATACTTTGAGGATATTTTAGGCCCTTTTTCGTTTGAAATATTTTAGAGAAAACTTCTTTTAAATGTCGATTGAATCAAACGATTGGACCAAACAAGTGCAAGTAGCTTGACCGTCTTACCTGTCATTGAAACACAAGTTGGAGACGAATCAACCTATATTCCCACCGATGTGATCCCCATTACTAATGGACTATCATTATTTGTTAGTCAAATATGCATAAATTATAAATAAAAGAATATTTCAATACATGAAATATCTCGTGTTCATGTAAAATTTGAGAAAGAATCACATATGTACTAAAGACATGTAATATAAGCGATCAACTCTGATGCAAGTTTCAATAATCAATTTTATGATTCTAAATATAAAAAACTTTCAATCATTTGTTTGATTTATTTAGGAAAAAAATGAAACACTAACAAAGACAAATTTAACAACTTATGATGATCTAACAAGTTTTACTCAAGTATTTAATTCATTTCTTGAATTTGTTATATTTTATTTTAACAAAGTAATAGGATAGAGTGGGTTGTTGTTGTAATAGGATAGAGTGGGTATAGGGAATAAAATTTTCAAATCATATCACTCAACTTAGTGAGATTATATACTAAATTCATTTATTTTATCTTATATCAATAAAATCATATATTTTTTTAATAAAATAACTTTGACCGAATAACCATTTTTCTCCACTTAAAAATAACTTTGACCTAATACCAAAATATTTTTAAAAAATGGATTAACTATATAAAGCTTCATTTCCCTTATAAGAAAAGGAAGATTAGGAGAAGAATTTGAAGAAATAAAGCAAATTAATTTTATAAAGTTTACCCATTTTTTATATTTTTGTATTGACTCATGTTGGAGAGTCTTGGAAATGGGTCAAAGGTTATTTTTTGGTAAGAAAAAGTATTTTACATAGGTCAAACGTTATTTTTTGGTAGGAGAAAGTGGTTATAAGTTTAAAAAGGTTTAAAAGTCCAAATAGGTTTTTATCTTTCCATTAAAATTTAGTCATTCTTGAATTTTCACATAAAAAACTAATAATTTTTTATATTTGTAATATTGGTGTATTTTTTACCCTTCCCCAAAATTTTATCTATTTCTTAATATTAATTTTTTCAACATTTTATATATGAAATATTCGGTCTTCTTTTTATATATTTGGTAGAGATAATAATTTCATATGAAAGAAGGTGAGAAGAAGAACATCTTGTTCTGATAAGTAGAAATATTATTGCAACTAAATTAAGAACGATATGACGTATAACATTGCAAGAAAAAATGTGCTATTGAATGTGAAAATCAACGTGATGAACCTCCAATTTTAGTGTAACACCCGATAAAATAATCAAAATATTCCTAGAGGAGAGATGTGCGCATAACACGTATTTTCATACTCCGATAGTAAATCCGACGTCAGATATGCGATAGACATAAAAGCTTGAGTGGGAAAATGATTTCAGTTGATTTTTAGAGCAATCGGATCAAAAGATGATTTTTTTTATGCGAAAATAATTTCCAGTGAGAGTATGTGACGCGCACCTGCAGCGGACCTATACTTAGATTTGGTACAAATATTTTCTACGGGATTAGAAAACTCGATTTGAGAATTTTCGACAAAAAAAGTATCGAAAATGTGCAAGGTCCGCGACGCGGACATGGGTTATAGATGCAAACTTTTTTTAAATTTTTCGTGAGGAGCATTTTAGACCTTTCTCAATTCCTCCTAAACTTAAAGATGATCAAAATAGGCCATTTTAAGGAAAAAAAAGTTTTTACACCCATTCCTAAAGTCTTTTTAAGTTCTTGACAAAGACTAGAGCTAAAGAGAAGAGAAGATGAGCGTAAATTTGAGGATCTAAGGAGGGTTCTTCGAGGTTGATTTTCAAGAGTTTCATACCAGGTATGTAAGGCTAAACTAAAATATGAAATTGTTTTTCCATGTGCCCCCATTAATGGTAATAGAGGAGTTGCGAGTATAATAAGTCTCCATGCATGTTTTTTGAATGTTTTCTTGAAAATTTATATATTATATGTATTATTTTCACATGTTGATGATCATAAACTTGATTTACTTATTTAATGTTTTCTAGTTATTTCATAAACTCTATATGTTAATTTTATAAAAGACGCATGAATGAACCTAAGTATTAAGTCTAGAGCCTTGACTTGAGTATGTTGATTGTTATTATAATGTGAGCATGGTGATGAGTTAATAGAGTTTGATGATCCCTTGAGTATTCATAATTGAACTCCAGAGTTTTGTCTAATTGACTTCTTCCTGATGATTGATATGGGTCCTTAAGTTGTTGAATGAGAATCGAGTTTATGAGATGATTGAGATAATTGAGATGATAAGCCGAAAAGGCCCATTGAGTTTGAGTTAATGAGATAATGAGAGTCTTTACGAGACTAATTGAGATGATTGATTGAGATGAAGAGTCTTATGAGCATTGAGTTTTGGGAGGAGTATCGAACATTGAAATGAGTAAGAGTAAATTTAACTCACACTCAGTAACTACGTCGCTAATCATAGGAGTAGACTAAGTCTGTTAAACTCGGACAGGTCCCCAATTTGTGAACTAAGTCCGTAAGTCGGACTGGTTCCTATTTTTAGGACTAAGTCTATTAAAGTCGGACATGTCCCCATTCTATTGTCCTGAAACAATAGGACTTGATTGGTGAATTTTTCAGATCAATTATGTGTTTGATTCGTTCTTTACTTGGCAAGTACGAAACGACTGTGGAAACATCAGTAGGATTATTGTACATCACTCACTGGCTCATAAGTGATTATTGTCATATAAGAGAAACTCCCAGATAGGTCCCACATATAGTACTCTAAGTCCCATTGAGTTGAGTTCTTTTGAGCTGAGTTTGAGTCGATTGATGAGGTCTGATTGATTAATGAGTCATTTGTCTACTCTTTTTTCTTGCTTTAGATAGACACTGGACATTCTAATCGAGTATATTTTGAGTTAATGTTATTTCTATATTATTCTATTTGTATATGTTTCATTCAAACATTTTGTATACTCGTACATTCCACGTACTGATTAGTTTTGATTTTGCAAAAATAATTTTATTCATTATTAAAATTAAAAAGATTATCACCTAATTTTTAATTTATGCATATTAATAACTATAATTATTTTTTAAAATATAATAAGTAAAAATGAATGAATCCAATACTATCCAGACACATGCTTGCCAATTTCAAATTTAAATAAAAGACCATGATTGGTGGCATTAAAGTTCGTTGACAGCTCGGAAAGGGAAAGCCTGGTTCAATCCAACGCCTTTCTCTTCATCGCCTTCTTCCTCCCAAAAAAGGTAAACGCTCTACTCTAACCTACCATTTTCTTCAAGCTTTCCTCCAAATTTCCATGGCGGATCTAGAATTTTGAAATTCATCAGTATATACACATATTTTTTGATGATACAAATATATTTATAGGACTCAGGCGGATCTAGAATTTGAAATATTATTTATAAATAATTTTGTTTTTTTTTTAACGTAATTGTGTGTATATATATTCAGAGGAAGAAAGGTGCAGAGGAATAGATATGACGATACTGTACGCGCTGGTAGCGAGGGGATCGGTGGTGTTGGCGGAGCAGAGCGGGACGTCAACGAACGCGAGTACGATCGCGAGGCAGATTCTGGAGAAAATCCCAGGGAATAATGATACGAATGTGTCCTACTCGCAGGATCGTTATATTTTCAATGTTAAACGCACGGATGGACTTACTGTCCTCTGTATGGCCGATGATAGTGCTGGAAGTAAGCAATTACCCTTTTTGTAAGCTTAGAATGTGTCTAAATTCATGTTTCTGTTGATTCATCTTATATGTGACGTATCTGTAAATTAATCTAAAAAACAAGTAATTGAGGTTTGCGAGGGTGGTGTGAACACACTCTCACCCACTACCTTGTGAAGGTATAGAGGCTGTTTCCATAAACCTATATGTATCTAGACAAATAATATTAATCAAGACATAATTTGACATATGGCATATATATCTCTTGGCTTCCAAGTGCTTGTTTAGTAGTAGTTGATATGATAAAGTTCGACTTATGATTAGCTGATAAAAATAGGTGTCAGTTTCATGTTTTATCTCCTGCTGTTTATGACTAATGTAGTGCAGAGTGGAAGTGCTTATATTTTTTCTATCAATTACTTAAATCATGAAAAAAGTTATTAAGTTATAATGTC
The DNA here is from genome assembly GCA_025774065.1 of Solanum ossicruentum. Classification (NCBI taxonomy): domain Eukaryota; kingdom Viridiplantae; phylum Streptophyta; class Magnoliopsida; order Solanales; family Solanaceae; genus Solanum; species Solanum ossicruentum. The sequence continues at coordinate 17,057,647 of JAOTQR010000092.1, read as the reverse complement.
AGAAAGATGGTTTTTTCCCAATATTAGATTGAATGGGCCTGAATTGAGCAGGATGTATATAGAACTCATATAAAGGGCTCCAACTTATTTGGAATTGAAGATAGTCAATTGATTGATATTGTTGTACAGTGTCAGATAACACTTTGTAGTGTTAGGGAACATTGGTTTTTGGGAGTTTCAACTTGCTGATGTTTAGCAGATGTCTGATTTTTAAAAAATTGGCCTTTCATCTGGAACTTGACATCCAATCAAGCCATTTTTATTATTTCTATTATCAGAGTAGCAGTTTGTTTGAACAATCACAAAGGGATTGAAGTTAGGACATGACTTCTGTTGAACAACCACTTCAGAAGAATCTTTGTTTGGAAGTGCCAATTTCATGTTGGTGGGCTAGGCCCTTTTGCTATGCCCTTAAGATTTCTCTAATAGAAGAAGTATTTTATTAGTTTAGTTTCTATAGAAATTCTGTTTGTCATTCCTGCAAATTTTATAGCATGGAAGTAGGTTCTGGCCTAATCTGGCGTAGTTTTAGATGTTAAATCAGGGGCAATATGTATCTATGGATAGCAATAGGGAATGAGGGGATAGACAGTTGTTGTCAGCAATTTTTTCCCTTTACGGATAGTAGAAGGGAACGAGATACCTCTACCTCAACGTAGTTTTTCCTGTTATTACTTATATATGCAAACTTACATTAACAATATGTCATGCTTACTAGAATCTTCAACCTATGTTTATTTGGAAAACTGGAGCTCCAAAGTTTTTAGTTTTACCGTTGGTGCTTTATCATCTATGTATAACCTGCCCAAGTATCTTTTAAGTTTGAACACAAAATAATAAAAACAACCTGTTGAAGTGCGATAGTTCTATCAGCAGTGGACTAGGCCAAGTTATAGCACCTCTTTCAGTCCCACAGTCATTTTGCTGTTTTCTGCATAAAGATGTGCCTTGTTTCTATGTACTGACTTTGCACGATATTCTTGCGGTTGTCTTAGGATGACTATACTTTAGTGAGTCGGTGAATGGGCATATTAAACTCACAAGAATTCCTCCCAGTGATCAATCCTTGGACTTAAAGCCCTTTTATAAATCATAGATACAAAATATTGTGAAGAGTTGTATTCTATGCAGTTTTATGGTCTTTAGTTACAGGTTCATTTCACAATATCACTGAATAATACCCCGCAACATTGATAATTTTGCTCTTCTTGATATATATTTATATTTTAATTTCGTCTTGTGGACATCTATTCTCTCTCCTTCTTTAAGACTCACTTCGTCTCATTTTATGTGACACTGATTGACTTGACATGATATTTAAGAAAAAAAAGGAAGACTTTTGAAACTTGTAGTCTAAAGCAATCCTTAGATATTTGTATAGTTGTAAATCATTTCATTAAGGGTAAAAAAGAAATTTCAAAGTTAAAATGTTTCTAATTATTGTAAGATGACATTCCTTTTTGGACATGAGCAGAGAAGGAGTATCGATGCTCCTGTTAGGAGATGTGAGAGGTTGGATTTAGGGGATACGCCTCACACGGATTGGGGAGGTGATCAGACAAGATATGGTGAAACTTCATTTCACCAACGACATGACCTTAGATAGAAAAGAATGGAGGTTGTCTATTAGAGTAGAGGGCTAATAAGTTAGTAGGGGTAGGTCGATATACGACTTTGTGATAGTAGGTTAGTAGGAGTAGTGATATCTTTATATCGTATGTTGTCATGATTAGTCCTATATTTGTTTACTTTTAGCGTATTTACATGGCATTTATATCTTGTGCTGTTATTTTCTGTTTTGATGTCTTAATTTTAGCGTATTTGCATACTATCATGTGCTTTTCCATAGTAGTCGCTTTTTCTGTTCCCTTTCTTTTACTTTCCTTTTTCCATATCTAGTTTATTTTGCTTATGGATTTTTGCGACGAGGGTTCCCAAGAAACAGCCTCTCTACCTCTATGAGGTAATAGTAAGGTCTGCGTACATTCTACTTTCTCTAGATCCCACTTGTGGGATTCCACTGTGTATGTTGTTGTTGTTGACATTTCTTTTTGGGACGGACTAAAATGGAAAGTGTCACATAAAATGGGACAGAGAGAAAATCTTTTACTTTAGTTTCTTTTCCTTGGTTTTGTATCTCCTAGAACGCCGTGTCAATATACTTCGGTCAGTTGTTCTGGAAAAAGAAGATTTGTAGTTGTATGCAGATTTCCCCTTTTAATTTAGTTTGAATGTTTTAGATAGTGGTTTAACTCTTTAGTAACACCTTAATTTTCATTTTCATTTTTGATATGTTGCCTTGGAAGATTGTCATATATTGTGGATATTTTACTATACTAAATTCCTTTGCAGGGAGAATCCCTTTCGCATTTCTCGAAGAAATTCACCAAAGATTTGTGAGGACCTATGGCCGAGCAGTTCTGTCTGCACAAGCTTATGGTATGAATGATGAATTTTCAAGGGTCCTTAGCCAGCAAATGGAGTACTACTCTGGTGATCCAAATGCAGACAGAATAAACAGGCTAAAGGGTGAAATGAGTCAGGTCAGTTACCAATGTTGTTTAGGGAGCTTATGTTCTAGATGATGGCTCATGCAAAATGGAGATTTTCTCAATCTTATGAGGCGTTCTCCTTTCCATGAGATTGCCTACCATGACTAATTGATTTTCATAATTACCTCACCAACTAGCATATAAAATAATGAGTGATTTGGCGTAATAATTCCTGGTGTTTGATGTGACATGCTTCCGTTGATATCATAAATAGTCATTTATATTTTCCTGTAATAAACTTCTTATTGTATTGATGAATAGCGATGATTAAACCAATATTTACAGTTTCAGTTGTCAGATCTTACAAACTAGAAATTTCAACAAATCATATGTGCCATGTAACAGGTGCGCACTGTCATGGTTGAGAATATTGATAAAGTTCTAGAGAGAGGTGATCGTTTGGAATTGCTGGTCGATAAAACAGCTAATATGCAAGAGAATACTTTCCGCTTCAGAAAGCAGGCTCGCCGTTTCAGAAGCACTGTGTGGTGGAGAAATGTCAAACTCACGTATGTTGCCTTGAACAAAAGCTCTTTTTTTGTTTTATTTTTCGTTTTTGGGGATTGGGGGTTGGGGGTTGGGTGGGGTGGTGTTCTTTCAAGAATCTGATGAATCATAAGTTTTGGATTTGTTTTGTTGGGTAGGGTGAATCTCTGGTTCGAACAGTTAGGTTGTTACCTGTGAAAATCCCTTATAGTTGTGTAAGTTATACGGCATCAGGAAACTGGTTCTGATCTATCCTATCTAAAATGGTTTTTCAAAATGGACAGTGCATCTTCTAGTATCAATTTAGAGAAATTTCAAAACGTGAATAGTCCAAATTTTATATCTTTGGGAAGTCCAAATTGAGATGAAATGATTGATCAGTATGAAGCTTTCTGATTTCTTGATTTCCTTATAATATGTGTTTCAAGATGTTTTATCTGCCTGTTCTTAAACAGTGTGAATTTTGTGAAGCAATTCTAACAAACAGAACCCTACGTATACAGAGGATTTCATTGTTCTATGCTGTACTTCTTCTCTCAAGATATTTTTTTTTAAAAATTTTGTTCTTGATGGTTGGTTGTTTACTAGTACATTTAGGACTCGCCAGCTTCAAGTTTTTGTTTTCCTATTTCATTGTTCAATTTTGTCATCATTCTTTATAATGATGTTTGATTTTTGCAGGGTGGCTCTGATATTTCTCCTCCTTGTGATAGTTTATGTCATTTTGGCTTTCGCTTGTCATGGGCTTGCGCTTCCAAGTTGTTTGAAGTGAGGATTACTGGATCAGCATCACGTCTTCGTTTTGAGACATTTTATTTAAGTCCACTTGTTTTGCAATTTTTCCATCTTAATTAATATTGGTGCATTTTGGCATAGATCTCATCTTCGACATGTATTAATAGTGTGATGTTCTTAAGCTTACAAGCAAGCTAAAGCTCTTAGCTTGGATTGTATTTATCTATCATTTTGGCTCCTGTGAGGAAGGTCAATAACTCATGATCGATTCTTGGCTTGATATCTGTGTTGAAAATATATATTGACTATCTTTTAATTTGCACCCTGTGCTGAAATTTGGTTTTGTTGCTTACTTTATGTTCTATGCTATACGAGACCATGGAAGGTCTCAACTTAAGAAAGTGGTGTTTGTTTCAGAAATTTGAGAACTTGCAAAAGGGCAGAAACTGACCATGTATATATAAGGTTACATTGTTGAAAGTTGAAATCCCTGGCTTCTTCAAGTATTTACTTCTTCAATTAATAATTTCTAGTAGTAGTATTTTGTGTGAGTAAAACGTTGGATAAGGCAAGAAATCATGTTATCTTTCACCTTCAACTTTAATTTAGAAACACCACTTGACTCGAAACAAGTTATTTTTATGGGATGTGTTCTTTTGTTCATAGTATTCTACTGCTGACAGAAAACACAGGACTCGCCTGTATAGGGTAGTAAAAACATATTGCCTGAACTCACCATTGAATAATGAGTTATTCATCCTTGTTTATAGAGGAAACATAACCAAAAATGTCCAGTAAAGACACTTGTTTTCCGATGCCTGCATAACAAATGCTTATGCAATTTCAAACTACCACAATTCCATGCCTAGATATGGCATCAAGGCATGTGATATATATTCTATACAAAGATGCACTACAATTCTGTATTGAATGTTCCATGTCAAAATATTACAGTAAAACCAAATCGTCATCTAAAGGGATACCCTTTTCCATAAAGTTTCTAATTCTTGGAAGACAGCCATGTAATTATTCACATCAACATGACTAAGGACAGAATCTACTGGAATCTTACGTTATCCCAGCGCGGTAGGATGTATTGTGATGGAATATCTTCTACACCATTATAATTTAGTAGCCTTTAAAATTAAACAAACTGCAAATACAGTATACTTCTACTTGTGTTGTCTCATAGAGAATAGACTCATACCCCTTCAATCCTCCCAACTTTTCCGGAACTCGCTGCATGATATATCACAAACAATAACAATGAAAAGCTTGAGGGAAAACCTTAGCAACTGTAATTTGCAATGTTTTTGCACTACTAAAAAATTGGGAAAAAGCGACGGACTACATCTCTAAAAAAACGCAATGCAAGTCGTTGTCTTTTTTTTTTTTTTTAATTAACAAAAGCGACAGACAGTCGTTTTTTTTGGCAAAATTTTTCGCCAATCTTTTTCAAATAATATATAATTATTTAAGAGAAAAGCGACGCCGTCCATAGCAATCAATTTTTATTTAATTTTTTAATTTTAAAAAACTGACGGACTAAAAGATGTCATCCGTCGCTTAAGTAAAATATTTAAATTATTTTTATAAATTATTTTCTGATATACAAATAATTTTTAATTTTGTTTAAAATAGCGACGGACTGTGTTACTCAGTTTCATCGCTTTTTGGTCAAAATGGGTTAACTATTTTAAATGAGGGGTGATGGAATGAGCGACGCAGTCCGTCACTCATTAAAATATCACCCACCCATTTTTTCCCTTTCTCTCTCACTCTAAAACTCACCTCTCGCCTCCGATTTCAGTCCACTCCCCTCCCCCCCCACCCGCGCTGCCGCCGGCTACCCTCCATTTATAATGTTTAAAGTTATTTTTTGTTGTTCCTAATTTATGAATTTTGTGTATTTCTTTTTAGTTATTTTGTTTATGTTATTGATATTATGATAATAAAACACTTTTAGTTTGTGTATTTGATTGTGAATATATGAATGTAATTGTAATTTAGTGGATGAATATTTTAGGGTTTTAGTTTGAAATTAGGATATTTTGAATGAAATTGTAATTTAATAATATTTTAGTCAGAATTGAATTATTGTTGAAGTTACAATGTTAGTAACATAGTTTGTGTATATATCTGTGAATTAGTGAATGAAGATTTTAGGGCTTTAATTTAAATTTATATTTTCTGAAGGTAAAAGTTAAAACTATATAAAAACTAATTAGAACTTAGAAATGTTTTATTTTTGAACTTAGAAATTGTAGTCTCTAAATGTCACACTAGATGGACACAATTAATTGAATCCAAAAACGAATACTTTACAAATAAAATCAACAAATAAAAGCTAGTATTAGGAGGCATTACATTTGATCCGGACGAAACAAACGTCATTATTCTTGACTTGGTCCTGATGTAACGAACTTACTAATTTCGAAAATATAATTTTTAATAAATGATAAATAAGGATGTTAAATAAATGTATACCTTAAATTACACAAATTAAGAAGTAATGCAATAATAAGTAAAAATAAAATGTGAAAAGCCATATATAAGGGTGCTAAGGACAAACGAAATTACCAAGATTTAAAAGAAATTTCATTTAAACCTAACTATATCACCTTAAATATACAAATAAGATAAAAGAAAATGTTAATCATTTTCTACGTCCAATTTTAAAGTTGCAATGCAGAGAATGATTGTCCCAATGGCAGTAGGACGAATCTTTCTTCTTACATTCATCTTGTGCTCTCTTCTTTCTAGGTATTTCCCTTTTTACCTTCGAACTAAGTTTGCAGTAATAATAATATATTTAGTATAATTTGATAATCGAGATCTAGGTGCAGATATTATTTGTGGAATAGAGAGAACAATTTCTGATGAATCATCCTGGCTTTAAAATGTAATTGTAAATTTGCAAATAACAACGTGGAATCCACGAGTGAGGTATGGGAAGCATAAAATGTACACAGATCTTATCACTAGCTTACAGTAACGTAAAAATGTACTCGATTCGATTCAAAGAAAGTGTAAAAATGTTCGAAATTTTTGCAAACAACTTAAAACCTAATTAATTGATTTGTAAAAGAAAAAAAGACTGAATATTTGGTGTTCTCTCTGGTTGAGTATGAGAAAAATACAGAGAATTCAAATCTTGTCCTGTTTTTATTTTTCTTAAGATTATTACTGCATCAAATTAATTGAGCAATTGATTATTTTCTCCACATTTTTATTGTTGTTTTTCATTATGTTAATTATTTTGTTTTGCAGGAATGTTGATGGTTATACTGTTACCGGACGAGTAAAAATTCCCGGTAAATACTTCAAGAATTCTTTTCAACTTTCTCTATGTTATTTTTTTTTTTACTTTAGGGTATTGTATTATTTGTTGTTTAAGGAAAAATAGGTCAGAACTAAACAATTATTGAGCATGAAAAACTTGTAATGTAGTTAAATTTTCAAACTTTGTTGAGGTGGAACTTTTTCTACCTATATATATTCTATTAATCTCGGATTATAGTGCTAAAAATTTTCCTGTTGTTATAGAGATTCTACAACTTTGATGTTCTAAATCTTCATTCGTAATGATTTACGAGGTTATGAAAAATATTGACTTTGTTTATGTAGTTGAGAATAGGTTATAGAGTTGTTATAGAACTTTTATGTTGTTATTCATATGATGTGGAGATTCGTATAGACGACCCAACTTATTTGGGACTAACGCCACATTGTTGCTTTTTGTTTGTTTTCTGTAGTCTTTAGCTTGAAAGGATCTGGTTTCTTACCAAAAGCTTCAAATGTAAAAGTCATACTCAATGGTGGACAAAGAGTTACTTTCCTGAGACCCAATGGGTATTTCTCATTGTATCCTTCCTACGTCAACGACTCCATGTCTTACGTCAGTTCTTCAGCTTTGGTTATGTTTAGTAATGTATCTTGATTGAGCTCTATATTTACTGATATCAGTTTTTTGCTTCCTCAACTGCATATTTATTGCTGCTCCACACACCAACAAAAGATAAAATAACATTCATATAATGTGTTCACACTATTTTTGTGTGCTGGTTTCTTGTATGATACAAATTACAATAACAACAAACAAGAACTAACAGCTATGTATTAATCCCAAACAAGTAGACTGTGAGTGCCTGAGTGGTTCATGTGAATTTTACCAGGCCACCAGAAAATTTGCTAATAATCGAGCAGGAAGTTCACAGCTTGTGTTATGCGTTATCAGATTCTATTGAACTGGCAACTGTGAACTTCACTAAAAATGAACAGAAGAGAAGCGATTTCCTTCTATCTGTTTCTCGACGTCAAATATGAATTCAGAAGAAAAGGTTAGGGAACCTTTTCAACTGTAGTTTCCCCTTATCCAAAATAAAAATAAAGTTAATTCTTCTGTCTGGCATGGCATGGCATGATACTTTCCATTATATCGATAAATTCCCCTTTCTGTATATTTTCCCAGAAGAAGAAATATGAGAAAAAACTTGGAATATAGTTTAGCTTAATGGTAGCTTGAAATCATGAATTAGCGTGGATGATACATGTCCTACTAAGATAGAATTTGGAACTTGCTATCCTATTGCTTAACAAGCAAAGATTTACCTCCGTGGAAAGGATGCTTCATTCGAATAGACATGAGAGTCCAACTATATTACCAGAATCCATGTTGTATATTTGAAAGAGGTTGAACTCCTTGCATCTCTCATGGTACACTTTTCTTCCCGCTGAGCCCCTTTTCTCCTCGGTTCACAGAGACAAATTGTGGGACTGGTGTTACAGGAGATCAATTAACTTTTGTGATTCATGTTATCTACCGCATATTTGCTAATTAGCCATATGCCTTATGACATTGTGAGGTTTTTGATCTCTTGCCTGTTCTCTGGCTTTTATTGACCTTCTGGTTATAACTGTGTTTCTATTTTTGATTTGTTTTCGCTAAATCTTAAGCTTGTGGATATGCAAAGAGAATGTAATTCCTTAACCTTATCAAAGCCATAATGTGTCAGCAGGGACACATCTTATTGAAGTGTCTGCAATTGGCTACTTTTTTTCTCCGGTGAGCTTTGCTACGACGATATGTTCAGCTTCTCACCAACTTTCTCTGACAAAGATTTATATGCTTAATATATCTTTCTTGATGTCAGGTCAGAGTTGATGTCAGTGCCAGAAACCCAGGTAAGGTTCAAGCAGCATTAACCGAGAACAGGAGGAGTCTGATTGAATTGGTTTTGGAGCCATTGAGTGAGGAGCAGTATTACGAGGTTGGACGTTGATATTTTAGCTTTCCATTTCATTTTTCCCTTCTTTCTTCTCTAAAATACTGTGTGAATTTCTCTTGCAGCTAAAGGAACCCTTCTCCATTATGTCTCTGGTTAAAAGTCCAATGGGCCTGATGGTCGGATTCATGCTGTTTGTAATGTTTGTGATGCCAAAATTAGCAGAAAATGTGGGTGAGTACTCATATGCTCTGTGTTTTAACCATAGTGAAGTTTCTTTCACATGCAATAGGACGGTAATTCCATAACGCTTTGTTACAATATTCCATCTGTAATGCTAGAGTTTTGGGCTTTGGAATGACTGCACTAAATATGGGGTTCACTAGGGATTAGTATCCAATGGTATCTACGTGACGTATGTACATTTATGCATCAATCTCTGATTTTCTTGATTGAATTGGACCATGAATATCTGACATTAAATATGTGGTTCACTAGTTGTCAATGTAAGAAGCATCAGCTGCTAATCCTTATATTTGAGTGAACCTGAACTTCACTGTCTCCTGGCGCTTAATTACCATGCATACTACTCTGCCTGAAGATTCTTGACTTTTACTGAATCTGTTTTCTCATATATATGTATTGATGGGTATTTGTCTTTACAGTATGTTACGATGACAATATTATATACATGCACACATTCTTGTTGTCTTTTTTGTCTATCATAACATCTCAATTGTATCTGTAGACATGTGTTTCAGGTCCTATATGTGTCAGGCTTCATGCATGATTTAACTGAATAATACGTCTGGTATTTATCTACAAAGTTACGAGAAAGTTTGTTGAGCCAAAGCCGTTGAATTGCATCATTAGTGGCTCCGTGCCAGCTATGAAACAGACGTTATACATAACATGTACATGTCTCGCGCTAATGTGCTGATTTTTATGTGTGGCAGATCCTGAAGAAATGAGACGAACACAAGAGGAAATCATGAGAAACCAAGGTAGTCTTTCAAGCCTACTACCTGGGGCTCAAAGCAGCAACTAGAGACTGAATTTCACCTGCTATAAAAGGAAATTCTTCGTTAACTCAGTTCCAACTATCCATCTCAATGAGTACCATCATTAGTTCATTTATCGCTTGCAAAGATCCTACATTTCCTTTTGGTTAAAGTTGTAGGCCTCTCTCGTCAGGTCTATGCATCGATCCATTATCCTAAGAATTATTTTACATTGAATTGCCTGCATTCTAATCCCAATACTATTGTGCTGCCAAGAATTGGTGTTCACTCTTATATGCTTAAAATTAATGCTTGAGTTCTGCAAGTTTATTAGAACCATCAGTTATCAGTTCTAAGGAAAAAAGAAATTCACAAGAGAGTTTAAGCTTTCTAGTACTTTAGTTCTGAGTTTATGCTTTCTTGTACTTTAGTTCTGTTCTAAACAGACAGTTGGCGGTTGTTTGGTAGCAGGTTAAATATAAATCTTGCACGAGTAATATCATGTTTGATAGCATTCTTTTGCTATGTATGAAATTCAACACACATTATTTTTGCAGAATAGAAGATGGAATAACTAAACACCGCATAAAATAATATATTAATTCTCTTATGGTTAATTTTTGTATCAACTACTAATACGTGTATAACTCTAACTAGTTACCAAATGACCCCTCAATGTCTACATAACTAAGCATAGGATGGAGAAACACGTTAAATTGCATGTAAAGTACAACGTATATCACCAGAGATTATGGTGGGATGGATAGGATACCTCATACTTACTAAATATCACAGAAGTTGAGTTTCAACGTTTTTTTCTGGTGTGTTTCCACATCATTTTCTGGAAGAGAAAAAGTTGAAGTAGGAAAAGGAAAATGCACAATGAATGTGATAGAGATTAGATAAAGAATCAAAGAAAGTTAAAAAAAGAAAAAAAAATTTAACTGATTGATAAGCATTTATTTGGTGCTTAAGAATAAATCTGAATAAGAATATCAATAAATAATTTTTTTTTAAGAATAACTCTGAGGAAGAATATCAATAAATAGATTTTAAGGAATGGTCCTTAGAAGATAGAAGTGAATCATATTCTAAATGAATGTTACGTCATGTTACTGACGTTTGTACTATTACCTCAGAATTTGCAACGACTAAACTTATGTTAAGGCCCTACAAATTTATCCATTTTAATAATAATAATAATAATAATAAAGTGAGCCAAAAAACTATCAAAGCATAAATATGATAAGTATAATTTTAACTTCTATGCACTAACACGATAAAAAAGAATTAATGTTTACAATGTCATGTCACCAGATGATATATAGCAACAAATAATCGTTCATTAAAAATGGGATTAGTATGCAATTACTTGAAAATGATGTATTATGTAGGGGTGACAAATTGGACAAGTTAAATTTAAGCGAGTTATAATAGGTTAAGGGAATAAGTGAGTTAAGATCCAACTCAACTCAAAACGGATTGCGCCAAAACGGGTTATAGAGCGGTCAAGACCCAATCTAATCCAATTGTTACTAAGTTTTACTTATTTTATTTATTTTTTTCAATATTTTAGTACTTGATGAAATTATTCTTTCTTTATTATGGTTATATAGAACATATAAAATTAAAAAATATATATTTTAAAAATATTTAAATGGATTGAGCTAATAAATGAGTAGATTCAAACTTCAACGGATTGGATGATTTGAAATTAATTTTGTCACCCCTAGCACTCTATATATTATGATACACTGATGTTACTATAAAAATATCTTACACACATAAGATACTTAAGCTACTCGTGACGACAAATCCATACATAACTGTTTCAAATAAGCATAAGTAACTTGCAATATGATAGACATATATGTTGAAATCTCGTCCAAGATCTCGTCAGTCTACATTTGTTGACAAATCAAGATTTGTCAAACTTGACAATCACAAGTAATTATCAAATTGGCTACAAAGTTTTTCACAAAGTTGGCTACCAAATTCAATTCAAATTTGACTACCAAATTTGTTCAAAATCGGCTGCCTAATTTGTCAAATTAGGCATGCCATTCTCAACAAAGTTGGCCACCAACTTTGCCAACTTTATTGAGTTTTTTTCAACAATTGTAGGCAATGTTTTGCTTATAAAAGAAGAACTTAAGTTCCTTCATTTGATCACACCATTGAGAGATTCAAAATAAGAGAGAGTCTAAGAATTCTGTGAGATACACATTGTGTATTTTGTGAGTGTTGTAATACTCCTTTTATTTTTATCACTCCACTCCACATATATCACTTAGTGATACACAAAAATTATATCCTCGTAGTGCTTAGGCCCAGTGAGGTTTTGTTGTACACATTTCTAGTATAGTGGTATTTTAGTCGCCGTCGTCCGTGGATGTAGTTTGGGTGAACGACGTTAAATTTGTATCTTCATTTATTATCTTACCCAATTTATTTATACTTTTCAATATCAATCCCGATCCTTATCACGCTTTCGCTATCGCCCGATACTCCCAACAATATACTATATATTGAATAAATCTACTCTTAGAAGTTATTTACATGGTCAATAGAGGTCATTCATATGTTGACAAGTAGAAACTATTCTCTGACACTTTTGATTATTTGAGTATTAATTCTCATGAGAACTTGATCCTTTGCTTCCAATTTAAGCACGAACCCAATGATAAGATCGATCCTAAGCTATTTCTATAAATACTGTAATAACATAGACCAAGCAAACGTACACTTACACAAACAAACACAAACAACTAGAAAAGAAAATGGAAGGACGAGTAGTACTGACGTCTACCAACTTGAAAAATGAGGAAGATGATGATAATGTTATTTCATTTCCAAGGAAAACTCGCCCAATTCCCAAAGCTGGTACTTTTGGCGGTAATCATGGCTTCATTTTAGAGAGCGAACATTGCAACAATGATATTTCATCGCTTCTGAGAATGTCGAAAAATGAGGAAGATGATGATAATGTTATTTCATTTCCAAGGAAAACTCGCCCAATTCCCAAAGCTGGTACTTTTGGCGGTAATCATCGCTTCATTTTAGATTCTTCAGAGAGCGAAGATGATCAAGGACCGTATTATGGGCATAATAACAAGCATCTTAGTCTCCAACATTGCAACAATGATATTTCATCGCTTCTGAGAATGTTGCAAATCAAGCTCAATCCACGTGTTGGAGCTGGTGCTGGTCTTTCCCAACTCATTATTAACAAGAACCGTCGTACTATTCCAGACTATTCAGACTCATGTACCGATGACGAAGGGCTGACTCAGGACTGCTTCCGAAAGATAAAGCACTTTAGCCATCCGCACAACTTGAGCAAGTACAGCTTCCAACAGTACTCCCAAACCTACTGCAAAGTATGCGGCCTTCAACTTGTTGGCTCGGGTTACGGTTGTCAGAGCTGTCAATTTTACGTGCATGCATCGTGCTTCGATCTTCCACAGAAGATCAGGCACGATGCACACCATGCACACCCTTTGACACTCCGCTACCCAGCCTACTACAAGCACTGTGGGAAGACGTGTGACGCGTGTTGTGAAAGCATCACGCGAAGTTTTCTCTACTGCTGTGAATTGTGCGATTTTGATCTTCATGTCACTTGTGCCACCTTGTACAACGTCATCAATGGATCTGGAGGCAAACTTCGACTTCATCACACCTTTCCTTTTGGTAACAGTAACAATAATATTATTCCGCGATGCAACATTTGTAACAAGAAGGTGTCTAAGGAAGGCTGGTTGTACTATAGCAAGGATACTGGCGATGTTGCTCATATCAACTGTGCTAAGGCCCGTACACTTGGACCTTCTTGGATTAAAGAGAAACTTAACATGCTTAAAATTAATTAACTAAATGAATGAAAGTATAATATGTGTATGTGTGGGTTCTGGCTGATCAAGTGCTTGAAAATATAACGTATAGGGGTTGATATGCATGCCTGTCTGCAAAATTATTAACCCTGATGTATTAATGAATTGGTTAAAAATAAGGTTTTTCTAGGCTTGGCAGCTATAGAAATTATTTTTTTTTAAAAAAAAGGAGTGTGCTCTAGTAGAATTTGGTGGCCCTATAATGATGTTTAGGTTGTCTACAAAAGTCACTATATGTCTAAATGTAATGAGATAACCAAAATAAAAAATAAAAAATGTTTGCTTATTATGTAATTCACCTGTTTTCTTATTTTTTAAGTCATCTGTTTAGTTTGCTTATTAGATAATCCGGATTAGTCCATACCGATTTAAAATTTGACAGATAAATCCATGCTAACCCATTATTTTGGTGGGCTGGAAAATGTCAAGCCAACTCACCGCTACTTGGAGAGTGAGGGCCATTCCCTTTTTTCAAGAAAGAATAATTTTCATAATTTTTTAATATAAATTTAAATTAAAATGTTAATATAAATATCTACAGGATAATATTACATGATGTTATTATGTACATATCTTTGGTACAACCGTAAAAAAAATGATATTCTTGAACATAATTTTCTATGAAATAAAATTACTTTTGACATGATATCACTCGAGCCAAATAAAGATATTAATTATAAGCAAACTAAACAGTTAACAAGTAACAATATAGTAGCTAAATAAAAATATTAAAGTGTGATATTTATATATGATAGTTTAAGTAGATTTAAGTTTGAATTCCTATTGTAATTGACTTGTTTTTAGTATTCAATTTTATTTTTTAACTACTCACTATGTCCCGTTTTATGTGACATTCGTCTCATTTTATTTGATCATATGATAAAAGAAATCTCATTGGTGTCAAGTGTGAGAGAATATGCTAAACATTTGGTAATTTCTCTTCTGATCAGGACAAATGATTATTGAAGCAATCTAGGGATGTCAAATGGGCAGATTGGGATGAAATTGAGAATGCTAAAGTTGATTGAAATATAAATTGGGTTGGGTTATGAAACCCCCCCCCCCTCGAATTTACTTTAGGCTCAAATGGGCTAAAAGTCGAGTTGGGTCATGACCTGCACAATTTGACCCACTCAATCTCAATAATTTTAACATATTATTATTTACTTTTTATAACCACAATTTAAATTTCAACTCAATAAAATAAAAATAAAAACTTACAAATATTTGGATAGATCATAGAAAATATAAAATAGATAGAAAACATGCATTACATCAATACAAGTAAAGAGTTTTAGAATTGGTTGAAATTGCGGATTAAATTGGGCTTAATTAAAAATTTTTTCAAAATGAATTACGGTTTGAATGGGTTGAAATTGAACATAATTCAAATTACCTTGACTCCAACTCATAAAACTTTGGACGGGTTAGACGAGATACCTATATTTGGATTAATTTTGACACCCCTAAAACGGACAATCCCATATTGAGTTTTAAAAAGTGTAACTAAATGAAAGTTTTTTTTCAAAAGGACATTAAGAGAAAAATGAAAGGACATTAAGAGAAAAATAAAATTTGAATATGTTTTTACATTAAAAGATTATGATTTTTTCGAAAAGTTATGACTTTTTTGATCATTCGTGATTTTGAAAGTAGCTGTTCATACTATCCTTTGCTGACTCCAACTAAGGGGTCTTCTCTCATTTCCAAGTACAGATTTTTCTAAGCTTTTCACTCTTTTTTTCTTAAGAATTGAAATGTGATTTGCATCCATTGAGTGAATTAGAAGCTCAACATAATTTGATCAGGTATTATCATTCTGTTAAAGTAAATCGTTCTATCCTGAAAGGATATACTTCATAAATATTTGAAAGGAATAATTTCCTTTGTTAAAGTAAATCGCTCTATCCTGAAATGATATACTTCATAATTTCAAATACTTGAAAAGAATAATTTCCTTAAGACACATTACGAAGAGAGCTCAATTTTTATTCTTTCAACTTGATATATTATTATTATTATTATTATTATTATTATTATTTATTTATTTTTTTAATATTGTTTACTATTCATATTTTACTGAATAAAGATTTAAGCCAGATAATAGTCATAAGGAAATTATATTTTACTTGTTTATATTTGAGTCCTGATTTTTGAGATTAAAACCTTATGAATTTTTACTCCGTTTGAATTTTACTCAAATTTGAAGTATATAAAAACTTCATCAAGATTCAAAGTTCATTATGTTATTAGTAATAATTGGAAAAACATAAAATTTGATAGTTAACTAACAAATAAAGATAAAAGTCATTATTATTAGTATATATTCTGTAATACTAAGTTGTGTCAAATTTTGACGACAAAATAAAAATGAAACTGAAATCAATACTGGAACAACAAAATATAGCATGGAAAAACATTTGATATTAGGTTAAGTTTGTATAGGAAGTACAATGTCTATTACCAAAGATCAAGATGGGACGAATATGATCTTTTTATATGTACTTCAAATTTAAATTTTGACCTCTTGAGTATGAAATTTTTTTTGAATTGTTACGAATTTTACACAAGGATTTGTGCGGGCCCCAAAGGAAAAAAAACTGGAATTTGGCAAGGCACACAAGCAAATGGCTACGTCTTATGTAATTAAGTTGTTTAGTTGTAACATAATTTTGCATTATTAATATAATATAACCAGGAAATAAAATTGCAGAAAGAATTAATGGGAAAGATATTAGATATAGAATCAAGGAAAGTAAAGAATAAGTAATAGGCATTTATATGTGTTACTAAGAATAAATCTGACGATGAATATCAATAAAGAAAAAAAGATGGTCCTTACAAGATAGAAGTGAATCGTATACCAAATGAATCCTGATGTCTGCACTAATATTACCTCAGAATTTGCAACAATTAGGCTTATGTTAGTCAATACAACTTTCGACGCTCATCATGGATCATTCGAAAACAGTCGCTCTATGTTTTAAACATAAGGATCAGACTGCGTACATTCGATCCCTCATTCCTCACAATGGACAGGAGCCTTTGAGGTAATGGGATAATGTTGTTGTTGTAGGCTTATGTTAAGACATTACACTTTATCCATTTTCAACATAATAATAATAATGAGTGAGTCAAATATGTGTTATTCAATCTTAATTAGAGAAAATCACTTCGAACAAAATTTTTGTCTGGGAAAAAATTTTTTTGTAGAACAATATTTTTGTAAAACAAAAAAATAATAATTTATTAACTAGGTCGAGCGGTCGCCGAAGCTTGCTATGAAACTAAAGAAACCTCAAAACAACTAATATCAAGACTACTCAGGCATATTTAGCTTTTCCTCCGAAGGTAAGAGCTTTCCACCAAGCTTAGCTTGTTCCCACTCTGAATTTTGATCGACTTGCCCGCACAGTGCCTTTTTTTAGAGAAGAGGTCAAGAGACTAAGTGACTTTCTAAAATCATCTTATCGCGTCAAGAGATAATAAATAACAAAGGTTCAATGATATGTCAAAAGAATGGTTTGTACTGACCAATATGACTGACCTTTATTTACAATGTACATAACTTCTATACACTATATATGAAAGAGTAGCTCGATTAATTTCGCATATCACTAAGATACATTAGTGATATGTAAAAATAATTGAAGTTCAGACGATCAAGTTTAAATTATGTGAATAGACAATGTATAATTATTTTACATATCAAATATTTAATTTATTTTTTTTTAATATTTACACTATCATGTCATCTAAACGATAGCAACACATAATCATGCATTGAAAATGGAATTATAATGTAACTAAAAAATAAATTAAAGCAGATTACTTGCTAAAACTTGTGTGCTAACACACATTGATGGTACTTTAAAATATTTGAAACTCAGATTATTTAGTTTTTGTGTTTGAGAGAGAGAGAGGGCTTTAGTTTCTTACCTATTATCTATAGAATATCGCATTCTTGTAAAAACCACTACAAGGAAGAAAAATATCAACAACCAATTAGATTCCTTCCCGATGTACCTTTCACTTTCTTTTATTTTTTATAAGTTTTTTCAATACAACAATAACATACCCAGTTAAATCTCACAAGTAGGGTCTGATGTACGCAGACTTTACTGCTACCTCATAGAGAGTATCGAGCTTTTTCAATACAACTAAAATATAATTCTACATCTCTTTCAAAATCAAAAGTGAAAAAGCCCCAAAAGGATTTTTTTTTTTCAAAAAGATCTCGATTGATTATGCACTTCGTGTCTCGTTATTATCATTATCGTTGCCAGCGATCGGTGCAAGCTTAAAGCCTGAAAGTGGTTTTTTTTTTTTTCTACGATAAATTCCTTCTCTCTTTCTCTTATTAATTTTGTTTCCTCAATTCGTTCATATTAAATGAATTAATACCGAAAAAATTTACTTATTCAATGTTTGAACACCTTTGGTGAAATTATAAAATTCTAGTCATGCTACTAACATCAGGTGCTTGAGCTACCAAGTCTGTATACATAACTCTTTCAAATAAGCATAATATGGCTGATGGCATAGAATTTGAAATTAATATTTAAACACTTTCGATGAAATTGTGAAATTAATCTAGCTACTCTTTCATATATAGTGCATACAAGTTATGTGCATTGTAATGTTAATACAAACCATATATATATATATATATATATATATATATATGTAAATCGCAATATATTATCAGATCAAAACTTTATACTCTGTGTTCAATTTAATCATGAATGATGTGACTGGCTAGCGCTTTTGTATTTCCTCCTACAAAATTTTTGTATGGAAAAAACCTTTTTGTAGAATAAAACTATTGTAAAACAAAAAAAAACTTTTGTTAAAATAAAAAACAATAGAGGTTCTAGCAATATTTTCAAAATCAGAAATTAAAACTACTTATGAAAACAGAATATGCAAGATAAATATAAAAGTAATATTGACAAGAAAATCGGCCACATTGAATGCACAATGTGTGCTTAAGGAAATTATTTGCCCCAAGTATCCAAGGTTAATGAAATATATCCTCCCAAGTCTGAACGGTCTCATTCACTAATGTAATATGGTATCTAAAACCACATTATCAATGAATCACACGCTGGTAGTAAAGTACGCCAGAATTTCTATGTAAAAGAAAAGAAGTTAGTAAATTCTTTGTTAGAAATGAGATAAAAGCTCCTCCATTTATAGATAACAAAGGGTAGTGTTAACATGTGCTTATTATGTCTTATCGAAAAGGACACAATCTTTTGAAAAAATCACAACTTTTCAAAAATAATACAATTTTTTAAAAAAGTAATAATACCTTAGAAAAGTCACAATTATTCAAAAAAGTCACAATTCTTTATTTTCTATTCACACCTTTTAATACTCGAGATACATCAATACAACTTTAACTTTTACACACAAATTAATACAGTAGAAAAAGAATTAATGTGTACACTGCCATGTCACCTAGATGATTCATGTGTAGCAACACATAATCATTTATTAAAAATGGGATTACATAAGTTTAAAATAGTGCATATTACTTATTACAACAATGTTAAGATACATTAGTGATATGTAAAAATAGTTAAAGTTGAAACGATCGAATTTAAATGATGTGAACAGGTAATATATAATTATTTTACATTTCAGGTACTTAATTTATTTTTTAAAATATTTACACTATTATATCATCTAAACGATAGTAACACATAACCATGTATTGAAAATGAAATTATAATATAACTAGAAAATAAATTAAAGTAGATTACTTGCTAAAACTTGTATGCTAGGATATATATTGATGGTATTTTAAAATATTTAAAATTCAGATGATGTAGTTTTTGTGTGAGAGAAAGAGAGCTTTAGTTTTTTGCTTATCTATGAAATATCGCATTCTTTTAAAAACTTCTATAAGGAAGAAAAGTATCAACAACCAATTATATTCCTACCTGACGTATCTTTCACTTTCTTTTTTTTTATAAATATTTTTAATAAAATTAAAAAATAATTGTACAACTCTTGCAAAATCAAAAGCGAAAATCATAAAAAAGGAATTTCTTTATTCAAAAAAATCTCAATTGATTATGCGCTTCAATATTGGTGTCTGTTATTATCATTATCGTTGCCAGTGATCGGTGCAAGCTTAAAGCCTAAAAGTGGTTTTTTTTCCCACGGTAAGTTCCCTTCTCTCTTTTTTCTTATTTATTTTGTTTGCTCAATCCATTCACTCTCAGATGGAGCCAAAGATTCACTATTTTTTGGTTTTGAGGTATGATAGAATAAAGCAAAATGGCTCTTTAAACTGTCTGCGCTTCTTTCAATTGTGAAGTAGCAGTTGGTCAATCCAACTTTCGACGCTTATCATGGGTCATCTGGAAACAGTTACGCTATGTTTTTAAATATAGGGGTCAGGCTGTGTACATCCGACCCCCCCTTACCCCGCAATGGACGGGAGCCTTTGAGGCATTGGGGTAATGT
>JAOTQR010000092.1:17022551-17037178 GCA_025774065.1 Solanum ossicruentum | reverse complement strand
TATATGATCCAGACTAAATATATTTTTCTATTCATTTTTGTCATTTTTATTTTAAATTGTAATTAATCATATTTATGATATATTACACCAACATATGCAATATTAAATGTTGACTCTATACTTACTTTTAAAATGTATGATATTACTCTAACATATTAAACAGCGGCTTTTAAAACACAACCAAGAATATTTCATGTAATTGAGATTTTTTATTAAATTTGCATTATAGAATAATAGTAATACTAGTGGTAGAAGAACAATTATTTCACATAAATATGATTAATTTTGAAGGATATAGTATTCCTCGTTCATTTCCATCTAATCAATGAAGACTTAAGAGAGGAAGAGTAACGTGTAGTTGTCTCTAAAGGTTGAGAAGATGATTTGAAAGGGTGATGCGAGTGATCTAAAGCACGATGCTAATACTAGTGGGGACTAAAGCAGTATCGATTTATTATCACAATTAATTTTCAGATAATTTAAATTTGATATAATAATTATAATTTCATGATTTTATAGATCTCGTCTTAAATTATTACTTTCTTTGTCCCATTTTATGTGACACCCTTTGATTTGGCACGGTGTTTAAGAAAAAAAGTAAGATTTTTGAAACTTGTGGTAAAAAATCATTCTGAAAATTTTGTGTGGTTAAGATTCATTTCATTAGGGGTAAAAGGGAAATTTTAAAGCCAAATTATTTCTAATTAGAGTAAGATGACATTCTTTTTTATAGAAAGGACCAAAAAGTAAAGGGTGTCATATAAAATGAGACAGATGAAGTATTTAGTTTATACTATTTTTCGAAAAAGCATAGTAGAATGTATATATATACATATTTTTGGAATATCGTTTAATTCAATAACATAAAATATCATTATGAACTTTCTGAAATGAGAACAAAAAGTTTGTGATACTGAATCAAACTCGTGATAGATAAGCGAAACTTATACTACTCCATCAATATAGAATCTAACATACATATTTTTTTAAAAAATTGCATATTAAATTCAAACAATCACGCTATTATTACTTACAAGTATTTATATGGCGAGGAAAATCTCATTGGTACCAAATGTGAGGTAATATATACTCCAAAAATTTGATAATTTCTCCTTTTATCAGGACAAAAGATTTCATTGAAGCGGTCAATCTCATTATTTGGACATACGATTGTAACTTACAAATAAAATAATACCCTTGCCACTTGGTAAAATTTGAGCCCCATTTGGTACAACATTGCCTGCAATGACCCAGGATGCCCAAATTAATGTCTCATAGATTACAAGCCCAAATTAGTTGTGGCATCTAATCTGCACAAAAATCAAGAAAAAAGTCCCCACGGAAAAAATCAAGAGTCAGATATTGACATTAGTGTCTAACAAAAAACATCATGGTCGACATAATTTTTGTTTTTGTTTTGAATTTTAGGGACCAAGTGGTGGTGGACTTTATCAATTATGTTTTGTTCTACATGTTTTACTAATTCTGCTTATTGACAATGTTAACAAAATGTTTTCTTGTTTTGGATTTGATGTGCCTCTAAACAGTTCAGACAAAAACCCTAAGCTAAAATCTAGGAATATTGCATAGTGTTAATATTCCATCTGGATAGAACACAAGTCACAGGGAATTGTTCTGTCATTGAGCAAATATATATATATATATATCAAATCAGTAGGCTACTAGTTAATTCGAAAGAAGAAATTAGTGGTCGAATAATAAATAAGTGCCGTGAGATAGATGAAAGTAAATTATGAAAGTTGTGATGGCACAAGTTTGTAATGTTATGTGCTGCCTTCTTATAAAAATTCGGCTTATTCTAGAAAAGAAAATTCATGAAAATCAAGTTTGTACAAAATGATAATGTGTTGATTTCCTATGAGAATTGAGCTTATTTTTAAAAATATTCATGAAAATCTAGATAGCATAAAAATATAAATTTTTGACTTATAAAATTCATTTCAACAATTTGATTATTGTGTGTTTAATTAAAAGCACTTCAATTTTTGTAAGCAATATTCATAATTCAAATTTGAGACTACTATTAAATGCTGGAGTAAAGTTATCTAAGACAATTTGGAAAGAGAAGGGGTGGGATTAGGATACCATCATGCTAGGATTTGGGGGGGGGGGGGGGAAAAGCCCTTGCCTTGACCTGTCCCCTCCCACTAGGTCAAAGGAACGGGACGAGACGGGAGCTCTTACTAAAACATATGATGTTTTGAGCCATTTTTAAACGTATTGAAAATTGATTTTCCTGTCCCTTATCTTTTTCATCTTTAATTTGTTATGATCCTTGATTAAGATACACAACAATTCATTTTCATTATAAGTTGAATTCAAACTAATGTACCCTTTCAATTTTGAGTGTGTTCAAATAGACACTTAAATATATATAATATTGAATAAATAGACACACATGTCCTACATAACATTCCATATTTAAATTTGCATCCTTCCTACGTGTATTATATATACCTCATAGGGTTCATATGTACTCTATCTCCTTATTCAAACTTAATTTATACAAATTTAAGTATTTACTTGAGTAAACCCAAAGTTAGAGTTCATAAATGTGAAATGAAGCCAAATTAAGGAATACATTTATGTAATATGCATTTTTGTAAACTTTACGAATACATTTTTTGCACCTCGTAATTCTAGAAATGAGTTTAATAAAATAGAAACAACATAATAGCGTGGAATATAACTTTTTTTTTTGAATGAAAATGATCTCCTTAGTGATTATATTGATGCATATTATTCATATAGCTTCTTCCTTTATATATATATATATATATATATTTGGCAGAAACAATTAAAATTTCACAAATGTGTAACATTCGTGTAATGGTAGGACACTATAAACGAGAAAATTATTTTGTTCCATAATAAATTTTCTTTAATAAATTAGTAAACTCATAAATTTGATCCCAATCAGAATCAACAATGTGATCTCAAAGTTTGTCAATTTGAATACCTACATGGCATCTTATGAGTACTATATATGTCATATGGACATATGTGTCTACTTGTTATACAAGATTAAGTGTCTATTTATGCACATCCAAAATTGAAGGACATAAATGTAAGTAAATGTCAAGCTAAAGAGCACATTTATGTATTATGCCATAAGTCATATTTAAAATATGCAACTACGGACATGTAGAATAGTCCATAGAACTGTATATAAGTTATTTTTTACGTGTATAGACTACATATTGAGTGTAGAGCATGTTAGATGTTATAATTAATACATGATATAGTCACTCAAAAATATCTTAATTATGCTATAGAGTTATAGTTCAGGTAATTACATTTCATAACTATAGCTATAACAATATTTGTATATTGCGGTATACAATTCCTGCAACATGTATATTTCACTATACAATTCATCCATAGTATAATTTGCTATACAATTTGTAGTGTTTGTATATTTCGCTATACAATTCCCAACTTTTGTATAACACTTGTATAATTTACTATACAATTCATAGTTTTTATATAATGTTTGTATATTTCGCTATACAATTTGCAGTGTTGTATATTTGATACAGTTCGATATACAATTCACAGTACAAACTCAAACTATAATTATACAAATATGTTAATCACGAGTCATAATTATCTTAAATAATAATTATGTTAACTAATTAACTAGTATAGATTTATTAATTCGCATAATTTTTCCATTTATTAATTATGAAGATTATGACTATGAAGAAGTGGGATGTGAGAGTATAAGAATGAAAATACGTAGTTCATAGCAATAAAGGCATTGATAATAGCAGCCGACAAAATAAGAATGAGGCACATTCCATTTCGTGTTCGTCCTCCAACCAACACTTCCCACCTCCCTCTGGACCCTTTGCCCAAAACTACAATCTTTTTATATATATACAACTGGCCTAATACACTATTGCTTCAAGAAAAGTTGATTAAGGTTGTAATTTCCTATTTGGACAGTGAGATTCTTGACTTGGGGTTAGCTCCATGTGGGATTCTTGAACTTTGATTTGATGAATTTCCTTCCAAGATGCTTGAGTTACACTGAATGTAGTGGGGCTGCTGGAAGGAGTGAAATTAGGGGTGGTGAAAGTTCTAATGGTGGATTTGGGAAAGATGGGTTGTTGTGGTTTCATGACATTGTGAATTTTGGGAGTGGGGAATTCTCTATGGCAATTGTGCAAGCCAATCAGGTTTTAGAGGATCAGAGTCAGATTGAGTCTGGTCCATTTGGAACTTTTGTTGGAGTATATGATGGTCATGGTGGCCCTGAAGCTGCTCGTTATGTTTGTGATCACCTATTTCGACATTTACAAGGTTCATCTTCTTTGTCTTTGTAATTTCCATTTTTTTATGTTTTATTGGAAAAAAGATGTTAACTTGCTATGTAGACAGACTTTAGTTAATCAACTGTTCTCATTCTGAAATTAGGAAAGTCGATTTAAGTGGGGAAGGTTAGATTTAAGAATGAGGCAAGACTAGCCCCAAGTCTAATTAGTGTTAGGATAATGTCGATTTCAGTGGGGAAGGCTGATTCAAGAATGAGACAAGACTAGCCCCAAGTCCACTTAGTTGAAGTTACAGGGCGTGGAGGTGGTCCTTGGATTCCACATTAGTTCCAAGACGTTGGTTTCTAACTAAAAAAGTGAATTCTTGAGCTTTAGTGAGGGGGGTGCTTGCATGTTTATTGACTTGAACAACTGACCTTTAGATGAACCTATTTGACAAAAGGAACTTAATTAAGCATACCTGCTCAGTTATACTTGTGTTGTTTCACTTTATTCTGACCTAACCTATTTCATTGTAGAACTTTACTAAATAATTTTGTTTCTGGGAATAATCATAAAGATGTGGAAGCCCCGGCATATCTGGTAGCAGTTGCATTGTACAATTGAAAAATGTCAACTCTTGAAAATCCTCGTTACAAAAGTTCAACTCTTAAGACACCCTCTCTGCAGGTTTCTTGATGAATAGGTTGTATGAATTTTGTTAGGAGGCATTTACTTGAACTCTTTGCTCTTTCTAGTCAAGGTCAATTCGGGTTTAATTGCATAAATAAAGAGCTTATAGTGAAAAGTATTCCTAAATTATTTTGTAGAAATTCCTGCCATCTACTTTGCGAATGTGATCATTTGAAATATTGTAGTGGGTTGGTCTTCATTTGGCCCTTCTGGTCCATTTTCATCTCTTTCTCCCAAACTTTAAAACCAGGGACTCAAGTTTTTTATTGATTGCTCCCTTTGTCCTCAAAATTTTTGAAGCAGCAAAATATGTTAGATATATTTTCTTGATAATGGAGAAATCGCCGATGGTCAATGGCACACATCATGCACTGCATTCTTATAGGTAGACCAAAGCCCTGAGGGTGACAAAATGTATTTAGATACTGAACATTAGGAAAGGAAAGCTTTGTTGTGGTTTCATGGATTTTACTCCTAATGCAGCAATATCAGCTGAAGGAAATGGTGTTGTCACAGAGGAGACTATTCAAAGAGCCTTTCTTGAGACAGAGAGAGGCTTTACTTCTGTTGTTTCAGAAAATTGGAATTCTCAACCACAGCTAGCGACTGTGGGGGCATGCTGCCTGGTTGGAGCTATATATCAGCAGACACTCTTTGTAGCAAATCTTGGTGACTCTCGAGTAGTCCTTGGGAAGAAGGTTGGAAACACTGGGGAGATTGCTGCCATACAGCTATCAACGGAGCATAATGCCAACATTGAGTCAGTTAGGTGGGAGCTAAAAGACTTGCATCCAAATGATCCTCAAATTGTTGTTCTTAGACATGGTGTTTGGAGGGTAAAAGGAATAATTCAGGTAAGTCAACTATAAGAGAGTTTCTTGTTATTAAATTATGAAAATACCTTCCAACTGCATTTCCCATATTCCTATGCTTGTAAATGATGTGCAAAGAAGCTTTGATGTGTATCAGCATCTATAATAGCAGAGTTTGATATGACTGGTGTTATTGCTATGGCCACTTACAGTGTGTAGTTGAGCTTCCATCAGCCTTCCTTTTGCTGGAGAATTACCATGTATATATGGCCATATGGTATAATAATGAACTGAAGTAAACTGATTTCTGTGTAGAAAAGCAAATTGTAACTTTCAAGATGAGCTCATGTTTTAAAGAAAAAATTGATAGCATCTCGGAATATCTACTGTTGAGTTTTAATATTTTATATTTTTGTCAGTAGAATAAAGAGTTCTTTTTAGCTGAGAATATTACTAGTATATGGTTGATCAGTTTGTACCTGTATGTCATGCTTTCGAATTGAAGTTCTACAAATTATTGCTGTTCATGGATAAAAACTAGAATTCATTCTCTAATCTGTAATTTATGTCTTAATAATCTGTCTCCAAAATTGACTGCAGGTCTCAAGATCAATTGGTGATGTTTATCTTAAACACACTAGGTTTTGTAGGGAACCAATAAATGGAAAATTCAGAGTTCCTCAACCCCTTAATATGCCTATCCTTTTGGCCACTCCAACAATTTTAGAACATCCTCTACATCCAAATGACTCTTTCCTCATATTTGCTTCTGATGGTCTATGGGAGCACTTGAGCAATGAAAAGGCTGTTGAAATTGTGAAGAGTCATCCTCGTAAAGTAAGTTCTGTGCACCAAAACATTATACTTTTCCTGCATATTCAGTTTAATTTAGGCTTAGTATGCTTCTTATAGGCAAGACTATGACTTCAAATACATGTTTACTTTTGAAGGTCTACATAATTTGTTTATTGTTCGTGATAATTCAAGGATAATTTTTAGTAACTACCAAGTAGGTAGAAGTCTACAAAATGAAAGCACATCAAACTACTATAACTAAACCATCTATTAAGGGGAATACCATATTCTTCTCATACTAAAGGTAAACCACACTACAAACCGAAGAGCTAAATATATATGCTACCCTAATCGGTGATCACAAAGTGATATGCATCCAGTATACTAATTGGACCATCCAAGAGTCAACTTCCTCATAAGTGCACATCCTATGATCACCCTCATGATTTCTGAATCACATCTTTGGACGTAACTGTGCCTTTAGGTTTTCAAACTCTCTGGCATTCCCCATTAGATTTCAGCAACTTGTAGCTGACTTGCCTAATCTCTTCCCATTATCTATCCCCTGAATATTCTCTTAATTATTCCTTCATAATTTTATTGAAAAAGTCAACTCTTTAACACCAAATAATCAGTGTTTTGGGGGAGAAGATACTTTTCCCTTCCAAGTCTTGTTCTCCTTGGATCTCTTTCAATTCTTGTAAGTAGGTGTGATGCCTCTTTGGAATGTTTGTTAAAGGAAATGGTCAGACCTTCCAAATCTAGGTTGAAATGGAGTCACCTGTTTCTGCGTTGTATATTTATCTATATGGTGAATGGTGAAATAAAAAAGTAAGAGATATGGTGAAAGAAAAAAGTAAGAGAAGTGTATCAAAGATATCATGCATTTTCCAAAAGAGCTCTGTAACTCATGGGTAATAATCAAATGTTACTTTGATCTTGGGAGCAGACCAGTGATTGAAGCTACTCAAGCTATGGAACAACCTTAAAACTCCATTGAGTTGCTCACAGTTATATCATCTTTATTCTCCATAATAACAACACTGTAAACTCAGTAAGCACTTGAGCTGAGGGTCTATTGGAATAAGCCTCTCTACCTCTATGAGGTAGTGGTAAGGTTTGTGTATGTTGTGTCTTCCCCAGACCCTATTTAAGCAATTTCATTGGGTGTGTTGTTGTTCTTGTTGTAAACTCAGTACTCTATCAATCTATCTATAGATATATATCTGTTGTGTGCATGCGTGTATATGCATATATATGTGTGTGTGTGTGTGTGATGTATACTCATTCTCTTTGTTAATGTGTATAAACACATATTGGACATTTTGACGCTTTCAAAGAGAGGGTTTTAGCTTGTTGCCCCTTTTGACGTATTATGGTATGCATTCTTGAACATGAAAAACACATCCTCTCACTTTTTTATGCTCTTTTTTTTTCTTGGGCAAATACAGGGAAGTGCAAAGAGGCTTGTCAAGGCTGCTCTCCATGTAGCTGCCAAAAAAAGAGAGATGCGATATTCAGATCTTCGAAACATTGACAAAAAGGTCCGACGTCATTTTCATGATGATATAAGTGTAATTATTTTATTCTTAAACCATGAGCTGATTTGTAGAGGCGTTGTGCAAGAGCGAACACTTTCTATACGCAGTGCTCTAGAACACTAATTACTGAAGGAATACATTATTTTTTACTAATGTCTGAGGTTCTGTCACAACACCAAAATTTTCCTTGATATGCGGCACCAGGAACAACATCAGTGAAGCAACTATGCTGTATAAGAGTGTTTTTTTTCCTTTGGAGAGGCTTATAATTTGAATTTCTCAAACCTTGTTGTAGATGGAGTTAAAGAAGAACGCTAATTCAAAGTTTTGCATATAGTCAACCTCTATGTAACAGCCTTGTTTCATTATTAATTTATTCTGTATACTAGGTTTTGTTTCTGGATTCTGGAGTATTTTGTTAATTTCGTGTAACATTGTAGCCTGTTTCAAGTGTCAAAAGGAAAAATTTCGCCACAAGAGAATGATGGCTTTGAATTCAAAGAGGATGTTACTGTGCTCTTATTTTTTATTCGCCACAAGAGAATGATGGTTTTGTTTCTGGATTCTGGAGTATTTTGTTAATCTTAGTATTTTGTCCTCATAGATTTTGTGTATATGGTTGGTTCTTTTGTTGAAGAAATCATATTCTTCAAATAACACAGAGAATATGGTTTCAATTTTTTTAAATGGCAATGGAGGCTACACATGCACTGTTGGTTCCAAGAACTTGGGAGATTGGGGTCATTTTCATGTCTTACAAGGTGAGCTGCAGTTTGGTAGTGAAGACCTCATATTATTTAGTTCATTGAGAACTTCTACCTTCCCCCACACGCGCACGTAGATAAAAGAAACCTCCTTGACTATGTTACACTTACTTTGCATTTCTTTACCCAGGAAATTTCCTGCCTAAAGCACAATTTGGAGGTTGGCAGCCGGCGGATCCAGGAAGTGGCTTGAGTTTAACTTGCTGGTGGAGAAACGGCCAACTGCATCTGACTCTCCTGAAGTAGTAGGTTCACTTCTCTTAATATATACCAATTCTAATAGATTTTCACACACACATATATATGCAAGGTCGAAGCTGCAAGCAATCTGGCATGCTACATATATACTATTTTCTCCCCTGTTGACATGCATCTTCGTTTTTTTGCTAACAGCATTTTCTGTCCTCTTAATTTGTCATCTTTTCTTCCCGATTTGGATGAACAGTAACAATGGAAAGTATTAATAATAGCATAAAGTTCTCTTGACAATCTATTTACCAAAACTGTGAGATTAAAGAAAACAAAAATTGAATGTGCAATTTCCTATTTACAACTGACTTATAAATTCAATGTTATAGTTTACTAGCTGTGTGAAAATTGAATGCAACTCTTTTGCATGGGTCCTCTTAACCAAAAATCACAAAAACTGTAAAAGCCAATAATGGTACAGAAACCTTCATGTAGAACAACTAATCTCTTCAAAAGCCGAAACTCAGTGTGATGTATCAGCAAAGGCAAATAGCAAAACATGAAGACAATAATTCACAAGAAAGAATCTGCAAGAACGCGAGAAACTCATTTATGAGTGAAGGATATACATCATCTATATTTAACAAACAGAAATCTAATATGTATATGATAAGTTATTAGCGAAAGCAATGCATATGATCCCTCTGCACCCAAGGTGTATCCTAGTGGTCAATGAAGTGGGGTGAACACCATGAGGTCTTAGGTTCAAATCCCGATAGAGAAAAAAATACTAGGTGATTTCTTTTCATTTGTTCCATCTTTGGTGGACAGAGTTACTTGGTACCTGTTGTTCTCGACAGGTATCCTGTGAATTAGTTGAAGTACGTGCAAGCTGGCCTGAACACCATGGTTATCAAAAAAATATGTATGATCCCTCTCCCAGTAAAACCAAAGCAATAGAAATATGTTCTTATGCAGCAGCAATAAAAGAAAATTGAGCACTGGACATTCCTCAGCTTATGACATCTTCATCAACGAAAACTAGGATTATCAGGCTATGTAAGACTCTTTAGCTTTGGCAAGTTATGTCTAAATTCGATGGTTTACCTCTTCTGTGTAGTTTGCAAGCTATTATAAAGAAACGGGGTCTACCCTCTGTGCACTCAAAGTGTAGCGGCTTCCCTTGTCATCAAAGCTTACGAAGTCCAAAAAACTGGTGAAGATTTCATAACATGCAAAATGGACTGTATTCCAGAGTTACATTCAAGTGCTAGGTAGATTCGTAGTCTATTTTGTGACATGGACAACTAACATAACAACAACAATAATGCACTTTTTATGAGCCAGAATTCTAAAAAGAAATTATTCAGGGTTCTTGGGATGTAAAATTAGGTTTTAGGCCTAACTCACACCCCAAAAGCTAGCTCAAAGGGAGGAGGATTGCCTAAGTCTTAGAAGGAGTCCACCCATCTCAACCACCAATGTGGGACTCTTTGTAGGTTTTAGGCCTAACTCACACCCCAAAAGCTAGCTAAAAGGGAGAAGGATTGCCTGAGTGAAGGAGTCCACCTATCTCATTAACCACTAATGTGGGACCCTACCTCATGCCCAGTGCTTAGCATCACATTGGGTGAGACGGATCCTGCTCTGATACCATGTAAAATTAGGTTTTAGGCCTAACTCACACCCCAAAAGCTAGCTCAATGGGAGGAGGATTACCTAAGCCTTATAAGGAGTCCACCCATCTCATTAATCACTAATGTGGGATCTTTTGTCTTTCTTCAACATGGGAAGATGTTGTTCAAAGGAAAAAGCCCCTTTCCGTAAGGGTATTTGTTAATGACAATCAAAGGAACTTCTCATGGTGGATAGGACTGAATATTTTTGGTTCCATAATGCTGTAGTTAATTAAAATAATTATCTTCTCAATTTTTTTAAAAAAATCAGTATCTTCTAACTGAGTATTCAGTTACTGCTAAGCAGCACTTTTAGAGGAGACTTTCTTATGATTTGTTTCACTGTCAGATCTTCTGCTGTTGGGACTATATTCTTCACATTTATATCCCGTTTGGCCAAGCTTTCAAAATCTGCTTATTTTGAAAAGTGTTGTTTTTTGTCAGAACCGCTTTCCAAAATAGTACTTTTAAAGAGGAGCAGTTTGTGTCTGACAAATTTATTTGAAAAGCATCTTTGCCAATACTAGAGAACCAATTTGTGCTTGGCTAAAGTTCCGAAAGTGCTTCTGGGAAAACGCTTCTTTTTTCAGCTTTTGCTACTACTCAAGAAGACACATTTTTTCCCAAAAACTTGGTCAAACACCTTAACTCTCTAAAGCACTTCTGGCATCGCAAACGCTTGGCATATCCTATTTAATTTCTGTTTCTTCTATAAGGAGGACCCAAAATAGACTTCCTTTCTATTTTAGCTGCTTTATACTATCCCGTTCCGACAGAAGCTAACATGACATTCTGACTTGTACCTGAGGTGATGATACGGCAAAAGCCCAAGACAGATCACAACAATCACAAGAGAACATACATCAATAAATCTGTGTTTTGAGATGATAACCTTGTCGATCAAGAAAATATCTCATGAAATCTAATTCAGAGTAACATGCATCTCCAAATATTATCTTCCTCATTTTCCTTCTGTACCGTTGAGTTACTCTTTTAAGGTTTTATTTTTCTTATAATAGGTCTAGAATGGAAAGAACAAACAGGAAGAACATCAGAAACCTCAAGGGTGACATGCTTTGAGTAATTCTCACCACCATTAAGTCACAATACCATTAGCATGTAAAGGATACACTACTCTAGGAAGCATTTACTTACATAATGACTTGGGAAGTATACCGCTGCATAAACTTGTTGAGGTGATATCAATAGTCTTGTTTTAATGTATCATAAGCTTTGCATTCACATATTTTCCAGTATAGAATGAAGGGTTGAAACCCGACGACGGAACAATGGTTCTAGTCTGAAAGTTGGCACCCCAGTCTGCCACCTGTTTGTGTCATACATCTCACTCCATGCTTGTACAATCTCATCAACTTTGAACCCTGGAATAGAACAGGTACATGAAGTTAAAGAAAATCACTCAAGAACAACATATAAAAGACCTATTAACAAATATCTCTCGTATTTTACCTTCGAGAGCAGTTTCATTAGAGCAGTGGTTCTTTATCATGACTGCAATATCAGAATGTGATGCTCCCGCTAGTTCAAACTTTTCTACTGCAACATCTAGACATTCCTCCCAGGTTGGTAATCCTATCTTAAATTCCACCACGGAACGTTCATAGAGCATGGTTCCCCATAACAGGTAAATCTGAGACCTCATGTTTTCAGTCTGTTCTTCTGTTTCTTCAGATGATTTATCTTTAAGTATATCCTCCAAGCCCCTTTTTTGCAATTGAGCTTTATATTCCTCATATTTCGAGAATCCATTTAGATGCTGTTCTTCCATTTCTTCCCACATTTCCATCCCTCTTTCAATGCTATCCTCAGCCTTGTTATGTAGCTCCAAGATCTCTGCACATGTCCCTGTCTCTAACTCAACTTTACTCCCAATCAAATAGTACCACGAGAGTTTTGCTTGTTCAAACTGCTGCTGACCGAGTGCGAGAAGGCTTTCATAGAAATCTGGCTTGACTCTAAGAGCTTCATCATACCTCATTTCTGCAGTTTCATATTCTTTTTGTGCCCATTCATATGCAGATTTAATCTGCTCCGACATTGTCTCCCCAGAACCCTCGTCTGTGAAAGTTACTTCTTTTCTTGCTCTAGACATGTGTACATTTCCCCAGTTAAACAAAGCCAAAGCTGCCATCTCTTGGAACTGAGCTGAAGCAATGTCAAAAAGCTCTTCTGCTTCTTCATTTGTAACAGTGTCCTCCATAGCTTCTGAATATAATTTCATTCCCGTCTCGTGAAGATCCAGATACGAGTCACAATCAACTCCAACATGGTTCTTGAATAGCCTCGCGAATTGGACAAACCAGTTCTCAGGGCAAGGTGGCCCTTTATTCAGTTCCCTCACCTCCTCCACGTTCCCATCCTTTTTCACTATAGTTGATTTGCAGATGCTCGATTTCACATCTTCAACCCTCGAATCCATAGTTTCTTTATCTGGACTAACTTCTTTGATGTAGAGTCTTAAAGAACCTTGAAGATCAACAGATGATTCAGCCAACCTGAGCTCATCAGTAGTCGTGATAGTAACCAAGTCACCTTCTTGATCCTTGTACTTGATAAGGGCACCCTTCAAATTTGGAAATCGATCTAGAACTATGTCTCTCACATGTCGAAAACTGCAATTAACTGGTAACTGTGCCCATCTTATATCCTCCCCAAGAACCAACTTCACTGTTCTAGTCACCGGTTTTTCTCCCTGGACGCTTCTCTTCTCCTCTACCACCACCTTATCCTCTGCCTTCTTCTCTTCGACTCCATCAATCTTAGTTTCCTCGATCTCAACTTTCCTCTTTCTATCAAATTTATTGTTCTTCTTTTTCATGTTATCCTTCTCACCATTGGTAGATGGTGGAAGGGGTAAGACTAAGTTTTTACCTTCAACTTTAAGTATTTGTTGTATTTCCTTTTTAAGCTTGTCTGCAATCTCCAAAGCGGTCAAATTGTTAGGTTCAATACTCAAGACATGGTTCACATCCCTTAAAGCTAAATCAAGCCTATTCAATGAATCATAACACTTTGCTCTCTTCAACAAAGCTTTGGTATACTTGGGAGCAATTTCAAGTGCCAAGTTACATTCATTTATAGCTCTTGGTAACTCGCTACGCCCCATTTGCATATAGCAACTAGCCATGTTGCTATGCAAATATGCAACATCAATATGGTTCCTAGGAAGCAATTTGAGTGCCTTGTCATACTTCAACATGGCACCCTCGTGATCGCGCTTCTGAAAGAACCTGTTCCCTTCTTCCTTCAATTCTTTAGACATGTTGATAAAGACAGCTGTGTCCTCATCAAATGCTTTTGATTTATGCTTCACATTTCCATCATTGGACTTTGATTTTACATGGCTTTTCTTCTTCCTAGTTGGCTTCCCCATTGCTTGAGCTTATATAATTTTGTCCTGAAAACCAGAAAATAACATCAACATAATGAAATAAACACCAATCTTTTTCAAAATGAATGGCCAAAGATCACCAATTTTGGTTCGCATCAATTGAAAGAAAGAAAAAATTTAGATCTGTGTGAGGTATCGCTATCTTGAAATAAAAGATTCATATATATATACTCCATCAATAACAATAAATTGATTGATAGTTGTGGAAGAGAAAGGGGAAATATTCACAAATCTCCAATGATGCTTTGTTTTGTTTTCCTTTCCCTTCCATGTTTGTTTACGTCATGTTCGTGCTCACCATGATTTTCCTCTGAATTTGGTTTTAAATTAATCGTTTTATTCCTCAAAATCTCTTATTTAATTTTAAATTAATTATTTTTGTTTTATTATTATTACGTTTGCTCTAAAAAAATATTATTTTTTAAAAAATAAAATAAATAAAAAATTTATTTTTGAAAAAAAATATTT
>JAOTQR010000092.1:16977386-16999803 GCA_025774065.1 Solanum ossicruentum | reverse complement strand
ATTAAGTTTGGATTGATTCTCGATTCTCGAAATATTTTTTAGTTGATTTTTAAAGTCGGTCATATTTCGGTATAACAATCTTTTTTAACACAAATATAATCGTTGAACAATATTAAAATAATTGTTTTATTTTACCTATTCAATTTAAAAAGAAAGATTTCATTTATAATTTTGTATTTATTTTATCTTAATTTTATCAATTACATAATATAAAATAATTGATTAGGATGATATAGTAATATCACAGTTAAAGCTGTTGAAAAAATAATTTATTAGGAGTAATATTATAAAATTATAGTTGACACTTAAAATAACTTTAAAATATTAAATTAAAAATTACACAAAATATTTTTATGAATTTGATATAATATAAAAATAAGAGCAGCCATCTCATGTTTGACATTTCCTAAGCTAATTCTAATTTCTACACGTTACCACCTTTTCCTAACGTTGATAATGTTAGTCAATTGCTATGACATTGCAATACAGCTTTAGTTAGTAGTTAACTTTGATGGTATGTCATTGATCAATGGTTTTCTATAATTTATTATAGAATATTATTTATAAACTGAGAATTACATTTATAATATTTTAATTAAATGTACAACTTGTAGAATACTACTTGCATGACTTTGAAATTTCAGAAGTTTATTTTCATATATCTAAAGGCGTGTTCATATTTGACACATTCAATGCAAACTTCCATATAAAATTTCATCCTAATACACTATTAATTCGCCACATATTATCAAAATTTGCAAGTTACAAGCTATTCAACGATTGATTAGTGATGAAGTTCATAGCTAAATTCAATTTTTTTGCTTGGCGATACCTCTACCGCCATTTCTAATCCACCCAATCTCTTGTGTCCAAAAAGAAAAAATGTATAGAGTTGCAAGAGCATCAGAGTACTTGGTGATCACAGGGCTAGGGATTAATGATATACATATAACAAAGAAAGCATGGGTACTTCCAGGACAATCATGTACAAAGTTTGATGTTTCACCTGTGAATTACACATTTGAAGTCCAAGCTATGAGTGCTGAAAAGCTCCCTTTTCTTCTTCCAGCTGTTTTCACAGTTGGTCCTAGAGTTGATGATGAAGCAAGCCTCTTTAAGTATGCAAAACTCATATCTCCACATGACAAATACTCAAACCATGTCAAAGATCTTGTTCAAGGTATGCCCCTCACACCTTTTAGCAGCTTGTACGCAACTCGACTATTTTGTGTAGGGTATCTACTTACATCTCCCACCAATATCAGTATTGAGTAATTCTCCTACCAAGCTTAGGTAGACATAGAGAATTCACCAAACATATGTTTTCCTCTACTAGGATTTAGACTGAGTCTGTCAGGGAAATCTTAGTAACTTAGTTAGTTGGCTATCTGAACTTTCACCTTGCTAGTAAAGGTTCAATTCCCCACCTTATAATCTCCTTCCTTGTTCCCTTTCCTCTACCCACAATTTAACAAACCAATAAATAAATAAATTAGTCTATCATGATTTGTATCCTTTGACCGCTAAGCAACACAATTATTTGTCATAAATTAATTAGTTTTTTTTTTGTATATATTTGAAATTATCCCTATATTATTTCCTCTATGAGAATTCAAACTGAGTCTATCAAGAAAATCTTAATAGCTCAGTTAGTTGACTATCTGAACTTTCATTGGCTGCTAGTTCTCACCCCATCATGTCATAATTAATTTGGTTATTGCTCTTGTTCAAGGTATCATTGAAGGAGAAACTAGAGTTCTTGCTGCATCAATGACTATGGAAGAGATATTCAAAGGAACCAAAGAGTTCAAACAAGAAGTATTCCAGAAAGTCCAACTCGAACTAAACCAATTCGGTCTTTTAATTTACAATGCAAACGTCAAACAACTCGTAGATGTTGAAGGACACGAGTACTTCTCCTACTTGGGTCAAAAGACTCAAATGGAAGCTGCAAACCAAGCTAAAATAGACGTGGCGGAAGCCAGAATGAAAGGGGAGATTGGGGCGAAGCTAAGATTAGGACAAACGCTTCAGAATGCAGCAAAGATCGATGCAGAAACGAGGATTATATCAACGCAAAGGGAAGGAGAAGGAAAGAAAGAGGAGATTAAAGTGAAGACAGAAGTGAAGATATTTGAAAACCATAAGGAAGCAGAAGTTGCTGAAGCAAATGCAGTGTTGGCAAAGAAGAAAGCAGGGTGGAGGCAGAGAAAGCAGTGGCTTTGAGAGATGCTGAGTTGCAAAAGGAAGTAGAAAGGATGAATGCTTTGTCCATCACAGAGAAACTTAAGGCTGAGTTCTTGAGCAAAGCTAGTGTTGAGTATGAAACCAAGGTTAGACTACCTTATACAAAATTGAAAATTCAAATGAATATATGTGATAAAATTTGAATGGACACGGAGTTTAAGAAAAATATGAAGACTTTTGAAAGTGATCATAATCATACCATAACGTTGGTGTGATTATAAGAATTTCGAAACTTATAATCTGAAAGCTTATCCTTAACTTATATCTAAATTTAAAAAGTTGACATTCTTTTATGGAACACACTTAAAACATTACCACATAAACTGGAATGGAGGAAGTAATGTCTTGGATCATGCGAGAATCGACAATAATTCAAACTATCAGTGTAGTTTAACGTGAAGGTAGACTAGATACAAAAAAAAAATCCTAACTTTGAAGTTTCTAATGCCTCATTGGTCTAAAAGGTGCAAGAAGCAAATTGGGAGCTCTACAAGAAACAAAAAGAAGCAGAAGCATTTCTCTACGAAAAGGAGAAGGAAGCAGAAGCACAGAAAGCAACTGCAGAGGCTGATTTCTACAGACGCAAACAGATCATAGATGGAGATTTATATGCAAAGATGAAGGAAGCAGAAGGACTTAAAGCTCTAGCAGAAGCTCAAGGCATGTATTTGCGCACTCTCTTAGAAGCTTTGGGCGGAAACTATGGTGCTCTGAGGGATTACTTAATGATCAGTGGTGGAATGTTTCAAGAACTT
Organism: Solanum ossicruentum; assembly: GCA_025774065.1. Lineage (NCBI taxonomy): Eukaryota > Viridiplantae > Streptophyta > Magnoliopsida > Solanales > Solanaceae > Solanum > Solanum ossicruentum. The sequence continues at coordinate 16,996,801 of JAOTQR010000092.1, read as the reverse complement.
GCGAAGATAAATGGTGAGGCTATTCGAGGCCTACAACCCAAAATCAGCATTTGGACAAATGGAGGATCTCATGACGCAAATGCAGAAGGTGGTGGAAGTGCCCTAAAAGAAGTTGCAGGCATCTACAAAACATTGCCTCCATTGTTTAAGACTGTTCATGAACAGACTGGAATGATGCCACCTACATGGATGGGCACCATCAACGACTCTAGCCAATGATTCTTGTCCTGCACAAGAAATAATGCAATGATCAAAATGCCACAGGTTTATTATTTTGTTAAAATAGGAACACCAAAGGTTATAGGTCCAGTTGATTGGTGCTCAGTCAGGTCAAGAGTTTGATTCAATTGTTGAAAGTTCAACAGCTGCGGCTTGTTTACATATCTTTCTTACATGTTGGGATATTGAAATTAGGCATCTTTAAACCAGCTTTTTCAATCAAATTATTTACTAGTTGAGCTCAGCAACATCAAATGAATACCTATATCTGAAGAGCACCAGCATGGAGAACCTTTAATCATATGAGAAGATGGGGGAACATTAGCTGAGACCAGGCAAACGATTTCACTTCCCAGAGGTGAAGTACGACAAGTTTTGTCATGTAGAATATCTTTCTAAAAGAAGATCAGAAAACAAATAAAACAACTCAAGATATCTAAAAAATGTTAACATAAACACTCAGCTGGCCTGATTACAACCACTCATAATTGGATTAAAGGAACAAAAGGAGATCCGAATCAGACCCCCTCCTCCCGTATATTTTTTTTTTTCAGAAAAGGAAAAAGAATAAGCCAATGTGTGTGCTGCAATGGAAGACAGTATCTATGCAACTTTAGATAAAACCACAAAACAAAAGAAAGTTAAACTAGACAGAGAAATAAGTCCAATAGGTTGTAAGAAGAAAAAAGATATGCCACTAACGAATATGAAAAATCAAAACATATTTGATGTCCTGGTTGGTGCTATACAAGAAGCAGCCAACAGGTAGCAGTAACCGAAATAGAAGAGCCAAAATTTCTGCTCATTCTCTTTTCAAGACTTGGATCTGGCCAATATAATGTGGGCAGTGCAGAGGGCAAACAATCAGTACCTCTCATGGGACAACCTTTTTGTGATATTTCAAGGTACAACAGAGAATCATTAGTGCCCCATTTCAAAAGGAATAAACTAGTCCACGGTTCAAAATAGAAACATTAACTTTAAGGCTAAAGCGATTCAGTCACAGGCAACAAAATCATAAAGCTGTAAATTGCAGGAAAAAATCTCCAGCTCTTCATTGTCCAGAACAACTTTACAAATCACTGTCGCATCCTATTGTACATCATTTGGAAACTGAGTGACGCAATTTCTCCTAAACAAAATGAAACTCTATATAAAGAGGAATGACAAGAAATGGCAAGTGCAAATAACAAGGGATACTCTAGAAATAGTTATGGCTCAAGCTGGCAAGTCTCACTTGGTTTAGATAACTATGGACACTTCAATAAGGACATCACATAGTCCCATTCACTCGGATATGGAAAGGTGGCCCACGACAAAATATGGACTCATCACATGAATTAGCTCTTGCTCTGGCTCGGAGCATTTCATTAGCATCATCAATCACAGCAGCAGCTAATAGTGTGTACTCACCTGGAACCAGGAAATACAAGGAGAACGAATGTCTATATTCCTTCAGTGGAGGTACCTCCATGGTGACACCATTCAGAACACCTAAAAGAGACCAAGAAAGGTCAATGCACATATCAGATCAAGAGTAAGTTTGGTTTTCAATTACACATCATGAGTATAGTTTCTCTCTTAGGGTGTGTTTGGTACGAAGGAAAATGTTCTCTAGGAAAATAAGTGGATTTCTTGCTTATTTTTCATGTTCGGTATACATACACAAGAAAATATCATTTTAAAAGCAAATGTTTAAATGATATACGTGCAGATACAAAATAACCGTGGTATTTCAGCTTAAAAAAGAACATGGAGATGGAAACGAGTAATGTTTTAGAATAGCACCTGCCCATAGCACTGTCGCTTTATCACCCTCGATGCAGTTCTCGCCAGCTATATCTCTGCATGTGATGCTAAGACTGAATCTAATCATTTCCTTGGTATTATTGCGTACCAGCACTTCCACTGGTGTTGTGTCATGAGCTCTTACTGAACCTTTACGTGCACCCTGACTATCAGATTGTTCATCCAAATTAGGGTCAGCAAAATCTTGTGAAGTACTATTGCCACACCTAAACCCAAAGGTCAATGGATCAGGTAGCAATACATCCATCATGGATGATTGAAGTGCAGCCTGTATTGCATCTTTTATGTCTAGTTCTCCTGAATTGTTTCGGCCAGATTGCCACCTGACTTTGATTTTAGAGATTAAATTTTTGATGGAAGCATTAAGTTCAGCTTTGCTACTTTTCTCAGAGAAGCTTGATCTTCTACTAGCAGTCCCATTCATTTGAGACTCCTTAACGAGTAAAGTACCATCAAGAACAGGTAACTTAAAATGTTCTAAGGGTATTAGCACCCTGGCAGTGTAATCTCTGTCAATCCTAGTTTTAGGATAATCATACTCAGGATTCTCCTCTTTGTTAGGATTCTCCATATTGACAGATACACCAATCTCAAAGACCACATCAGTTGGATTGGATAGCTCAAGCTCGAGGAAACGTAGGCCCCAACTTCCTCTGTAAGGATCAATTTTCATGAACCTATCAGTACGAGGGGATCCTTCAGCAGCACTGGTTTCCACTTGAACTTTTGAATGATTCTCACCAACATGAGCAGGGATCTCCATTGATAACAACCGAGCCTTCATAAGAGACAACCCCTGTGAAACACATATATTAAGGGGAACGACCAAGCGCCTACCAGGAGGAATAGATCCATTTGTTGTTGCATCTCCAGCATAAGCAAGTGGACCTGATAAGAGAAGATCAGTCAATATAGAAGAAATTCTATGAACCCAAACCCCAATTACCATTAGAGAATATAAATATCCAGGATGAGTTAATGGACAACAAGTGGAAACCAATCACCAGTTAGAGAATATAAATACAATAAGATATAGATTAAATCCAACAAGTGGGGTATGGGGAGTGTGGTGTTTATGCAGCCTTACCCTACCTATGAGGTAGAGAGGCTGTTTCTGATAACCAATTAGAGATTCCAAAAAGTAATAAATCATAACAAAATTGGCAGGTAACCAGTCTATATCATGAACCTCAAATGTCTGACTGAAGTTTGAGGTTAAAACATTTCAGAAACAAAATGAAAAGTCAAAACAAATAAAATCTCATCCCACGCTGCAAAATGCTCTCTAACTAAAACTTTTCTGCACGCAACCATGTCACAATAGCAATCAACTAATTGACATCCTACACTTCCATCATTTTAAGCCGTCTCCTAATACTGTGCCGAAATACTCCATGTAAACCCATAGCATAATTTCTATCTTTGTTCCCGATTTCATGGCCAATATTTGATTTGGTCCCTAAAATTTGATCTCTCTCGATTTCAACCTAGATAAATATGATTCATCTCATGTAGGTGCAGAAGCTCACCACCAGCCTGGCTGTTTCAGATTGCAAAAGCAAGTGGCTATGCAAGAAAATTGAAAAGAGAAGTGATATCAACATCATACCCAAATCCACATGCTGAGGCATATGGAAACAAATAAAAAACAGGAAGCCTCATAATTGATGGGAAAGCAATACAAAAATAGAGGGGCTCCTAGAGAGTGCAGGGACTTTCCCAGCATATTGCACTGATATATGTACAAATCGTAAAACCAGGATGCAGCATCCCAAGTTCACAGTGCTTCATTTTCCTAGTCTATCACATAACCTGCAACAATCAGGATTTGAATGCTCACCCGCATAGTGGATCAGCAGCACAGGACTGCATCCATCCTTGACTTGCCTCCCAGTGCTTCCTAGTCTAGTAGCAGCATCCTGATCCAAAATTCCGAGCTGCCAAGCCCTTAAAGTGACAGGTATTCTTACTTCAGCACCGGGCTTCAAAGGAAGGGAAGACTTCAAGGTTTCATAAACAATTGACTGGATTGAGTCTTGATTTTTCCCAGATAATGAGATGTGGGCTTGCTCTATTGGAACTGTACCTGCATTGGCCACACTTATCTGTACTTCACGAATCTCTCCTTCATATAAAATTATAGCACCATCACTACCCACAACACGAGATATAAGCAATGGCAACGGGGGGACCACCGAAATATTTGGAACCATAACATTTTTCAACTTTGGTGACCCACAACAGCGGAAAGGGTCAGACAGCACAAGTCCTTGAGCTGCTCCCGCTAGAAGGTTATCCACATCTTTAAAATAATGTTCAGTGATAACACCAAAACAATGAACAATGCATCCTGGAATTTTTAATGAACCTACTTCAGTAGGAATTCCAGATAAAGCAATCACTTTGGACGAATTAGGAGGCAGACTAACACAGATGGGAAAAGCATCAAAATTCCCAGAATTAACAGATAGATATATACTATCCACCTTCAAATCAAAACCACAAGGATTTGCCAACTCAACAAACACTTGTACTGCTTCACCCACAACCCAAATCAGCTCCTGCTTACTGCTTTGACTTGGCTCCCCTTTGCTGAAAGGTGTATAAATAAAAGGTCCTGAAGGAGCAGACCCTGCCCACCAATCATCTCTTCCATGATTACGTTTTATTATGTCCTGTTGGGAGGAATGAAGTGGAAAAGAATGCAACCTGGGAGCATATGTATTGAGGAAAGGAAAATTAGGCTTTTCTTAAAAGAAAGAGCTCTAATAATAAGGTCAGTAACATAAAACCCAGAAAGTATCAGTACGTGGAAAGAAATAAGGGCAGCAACTGCAGACACCATAAAATCCAGAGTATCAGTACGCAGAAAGATCATTCTGAAACAGCAAAAATAATAATTGTAAAATCTGAGGGAACTATGAAGATAGAATCAGATTAAATTTTCTGCTTTATGGAAGACTAGTGGAAAAAGTTCCAATTAATTTTCACACGTTTACCCCCATTGGTAATAGCATGTTAGCTAAGGGCATACGTCAAAAGAATAGTTCTTATGATCAGAAAAGTTTATACTTAAATGGAATTAGAACTGTTCTGATTTATGAGCTTATCACTGAACTCATAATCTTTTTGATAATTAGTACTGTATTAGCAAACTCCTAATTATATACTGAAGATATGGTCAATACATGTCTTGGCCTAAAAAGGCAATTAGAGCACCTTTCAAGCCTGATTTACTTAGCAGTGTGCAATACAATAAACCCTGAAGCCAATTGAGTATCTTTCAAGCCTCATCTAGTTAGCAGTGCGTAATACAATAAACCCTGAAGTAATACCAGCATTGACGACATATTTCTGATTCAACTTAGAACATCTCACTCCAAATTTCATGAATTATAAACAGAAAAGAATGAAGAGTGGAGGGCAAGAAAGGCAACAACCATATCAGTATATCTTTCTGAGTTGGAAAGTTCAGTTCATTTACTCTACCTGTTCCTCCTTTGATTCTCTCATACACAATAAAAGATGATATACTGGTGCAAGAGGAGAACCAAACACTTCAAGGGTGCGTTCGATATGGAGGAAAGTATTTTTCAGAAATTGTTTTCTGATTTTCTCATGTTAGGTTAGTCAAAATTTTCAAAAAGCATTCTCTAGGAAATAAGGTCCTTAAAAATAACGAGTCCCCTAAGAGAAGTATGGAAAACAAATTAACAAGTGACATTCCCCATTGATAGTGTTCTCCCCACCTTCCAACATACCTAATATTCACCCCCACTCCCGTAGCCCCCATCCCCACCACCCCACACCCCTCCACTCCACATTTACCTCTCATAGTATTTGTGTAGATTATACACAAATGCTCTTTAGAAAAGTTTTTTTTTTTAGTTTACTTACCGAATACAAGAAAATAAGTAAGAACTCATTGTTTTTTCCTAAGAAAATATTTCCATCATACCAACACACCCCTAGGATCTAAGTTGAGTGGCGACATAAGCAACCCACAAAAAAAAAGGGCAGCCCACAGAACAAAACGAAATAGGAATTAAGGAAAGCAAACAATAGCAAATGATTCATGTAGACTATCAAAAGATATCCTTTAAAGAAATACCATTTGTTTCATACTTTTCTCCATCAGAGATAATAAAATGGCCACAAATGAAAAACCTAAGTCCGACACTACCAGGATAAAACTAAAATCACAGCTCAGATGATATTTCATCCCAATTTTTCTATTGAACATCTCATCTCAGTTCCTCATCTCCACTTATAGCCACCACGAGTAGAAAATTATCTGCTACAGATCATTAGGTTAGCTACTCTGTCCTGATAGTCTGCCTGTAAAACTTCCCCTCACTCGAAGAGAGCACAAGAAGAGTCCATCACTGGTATACAACTTAATCATTCATCGCCTGCTAATGGTCTAGCACATACACATGACAGTAACATAATTTCTATTGACAATTTAAATCATTTTATTTTCACACTGAAATGGTATCATCTTTACAAAGGGTATAGCATTAATCACACACAAAAGTAACAAAAAGGAACAAATATTTTTGACACCAAATAAACAAATGAATCAAAAAACTCTCTTTGGCAATTTTAGTGACATGACTTAAAAGAAAATGAGCTTCTTTTGTAGTGTCTTATTCTATCCAAAAAAAGGTAAAAGCAGAATGTTGTGAAAATTAGACACCAGCAATGACATATTGTACAAGGACCCCAAGCTTCCCCAGCAGGCATAGGATAGCCTGTCCCTGAGAATGGCAATATTACCACAATCTTCCAGTCCCAGTGCAACAAATAAAGAATAAGCTTTTCAAGATGTGCCTTCTAACATCTACAAAATATGAAGTGCAAAACCAGGTGATTTACATGGTTTCTGTGTACAAAACAATCTATTTCCTACTTTGAAGCTTGGGTATTTGGATAATACGCAATTCAATGTAACAACTGACAAATGGGATATCAAAGAATAAGATACCAGTTCCTGTATCCATACCACTATAAATGAGGGGAAGAAGATTTACCAGCTTTGAGACAACATGAAAAGAACAGATGAGCTGAAATATTTGCTTAATTTTGACAAGACACTACTCTACAATAGCAAATATCAGAATCTTCATCACAGAAAAAGCTTTGCTATATTTCACAACCAATACCTTATAAAAGGCAATGCAGGATCAGCACAGCGAGTTCCTGAGGGAAGTCTCTCAGACGCATTGGAAAGCGCACTTGCAAGACCATTTTGCCCAGCAGGTGTAATAAGAGGATAATAGGACCTGAGAAGACGTGCTGCTGCACTCCATGCAGTAAGAGGATCTCCACCACGAACAGCTGATAGAAGTATTTCCCTCAGCACAACCATTTGAATGCTACTCCATTGAGATTCAAATAGTGATACTATCCAATTGTGATGCGCTTTTCCACCATCAGCATGATTTTGTCCACTTTCCTTCATAAATAATGACGAGAGATAGAAAACAAATGTTAACTCTTTTTTTTTTTGACATCAGGTGAGTTAAAAGAAAGCATGATAAAAACACATCATGACAAATTCACTTGGCATATATTTTGACTCCAAAATAATCTAAAATGTGCGGAGACAAGATGAGCTTAAAAAGCCATAGATCCAACGGGAATGACCAACAGCCAAGATGAGTCCTCATACAGACTCTACAACAATAACAACATATGCAGTGAAATCCCACAGGTGGGGCCTGGGGAGGGTAGAATATATGCAAACCTTACCACTACCTCGTGGAGGTAGAGAGGTTGTTTCCAGAACACCCTTAGCTCAAGTATAGCAAATTTAGTTACAAAATATAACAAGTAACAAGGAAAAAGTGCAAAGTCTACCAGAAGAGAGCAAAAACAACAACAAAATAATATGATAATCGAAGAACAATAAACATGCTAGGATAAATTATTGAAAAAATAATAAATAATGATAAATATCAAAAAACAAGAGATACAATAATACAACATTACAACTAGTATAATGGCAAAGGCCAACCACCCTAAGCAAGCCAACACTACACGACCTACTTACTTTTTATCCTAATATGTGTCTCCCACACCTTCCTAAGGTCATGTCCTCACTTTTGAAGCTACGTCATATCCTATCTTTATCACCTTTCCTAATACTTCTTTGGCCTACCTCTGCCTCTCCTCGTACCCTCTCGCATCTCCTCACTATGCATCTATACATCTCCTCTTCACATGTCCAAACCATACATACAGACTATAGCTTTCACTTTATATCTTCCATTAACCAGTAATGATAGTTCAATCTATTCGCTAATTGCTCCAAAATTCGTCCAGATTCCCACAGCAAGCCACATGAATTGCTTCGTAACTGCATCATCCTACCTTGACATGCATTTTGAAGAAATTTTTATGATAGTATGAAATTTCCTTGGTGTTTTGGATCCAAGTCATGCTACATCCCATAGGAGGTACACCAATTCCAATAGACAAATTAAATGCCCCACCTTGTAACTACAAAATTAAACACTCTCTCGTGAATGTTTGGGCATTTCAAACTTTAAATTTTTGAGGGAATATTAATCCATCAAGTAGATAGTTGCGACATTACATTTTCTCTCAAGGATTACGTCGGCAACACTATTAAACCAAAACTTGTCGATAAACAATTTTACAAGAACCTTCTGTAAATGACCAGTTTCTCATTACCCCTATACTTTGGCTATATTAAAACATGATATCCTTTATCCCATATATTCAACGGCTTCCCTTTGCGTTTCCTTTGTATTATCCTGGAAACCACCTACTGATGAATAGAATAAATCAGTTGTTTTCTCAGTCATTTGGCAAAATTATTATGTAACTGCAGGTGGTGACAGATCTATATTCAGTTTTCAATTGATACGCCTAAAGAAAGTAGTCGTTATTTGAAACGCATGTTTCAAAGGCCTTAGAAGACAGTTAACTGGAAAAGCTATGAGACTTTGTACGACCATTATATCTGATAAAGTATGTGAACAAAAAATAGCTACCAACCAATACAGTAGAAAGATTTTTGCTTCTATAAAGCCACTACAACGTGTTTGTGTCCTCCCCTGAGAACCGGAAGGGCAGGACTGTAGGGTGCGACTCAAAGTGAAGCCCTGCATGTAACCTGTTTGATTACATCATAAAGAATTATATGGATTTTTGAGTCACCTGATAAAGAGCATCGTCAGTACAGGCTCTACTTTGAACACGATAAGCTTTTGTGGTCATTGCCAATACTTGCATTGAACTGATAGCGGCCAATCGATTCTCTTGTTGCAAGTATAGCTGAGCCACCTGCCTTGAGAAAAAAGCAGCCTTTCGGTGATAACCAAGAGTCCCATAGAGGCGAGCTATTTCAATGTATAATATCAATCTGTCACTAGCATCAATCAAAGATTTTGCTCCATCAGCAGCCGTAGTCAACAAATCAACCACTTCCTTGGCCAGCTCCTTCCTGCCAAACCAATAAGAACAAAAAACAAGGAAAGCAAAAATCAAAAACTTCTCAAGAAGATCTAGAAAACAGAAGTAGCCCTTCTTCTAAATAACATTACACCACAATCTTTCAGTTCCCTCCGAAAAGTTTGAAGCGATCCGGAAACATGATCCGCATTTTGAAAAAGTGAGGTATTATTGGCTTCTATTGGAGGAGCTACAGGAAATAAGCAAAAGATATAGTGATTATTGAAGAGATGAAGCTACATGTATGCTGCAGATTTAGGTAAAACTATTTATTTTGTTTTTGTTTTTCTTTTGTTCTGTTTTGTTTTGTTTTTTACCATTGATTTGAATTTTTTTTATAAATGCAATTTGATTTGAATTCAGATACACCATCAGTTTTAATTTTTCTCATTTTCTACAAAACTATAAGTCCATAATTGTTGAGGAACATATTTCTGTAGCCTAATCATAATGATAACCTAGATTAACCACAGGGAAAAGCATGTTGGATGGAAACTAAATAACTGTTTGCTGAACGTGGAAATGTGTCAGTTTACTTCTTTTTCACTTTCCATCAACCTTCCCCTCTTCACCCAATTTCACCTAGTTTTTGGAGGGGTGTGGTCTTAGTCTATAGCCAGTAAATCATAAGCACAGCATCATACCTCTATGTTTAATTAAATCCACCAAATTATTCAGCCGATGAAAAAATATATACAGTGCAAAATCCACTTGAACTAATGACAAGAATCGCATTAGAGCTAGCAAGTGAGCCCAGTTGCAGCATTTGCCCCGAGTCGAGTTGACTGATATCTAACCAATTTCATATTTTTTATGACAATGCTCGAAAAAAGGTACTTATGATTGTTTGAACACGAATAGTTCTTTTTTGTGTGGCAATTTCAAGTTTGTGTTATATCTCACAATTAAAAATGGGCATTATTCAGAAATCAGAAATTAAACCTCAACTCACATATCTTTCCCAAGAAAATATTAATTAACATACAAGTGCATCAGAAAGGAAAGAACAGAGAGAAGATGGCAAGTTCACAGTGCAGCTATATGTCATTATTACACTGGTTTTTATCAAGATGAAGAACATAACTAAATGGTAATGAAAAAGATCATTCCTGAATTATATTTGATCTTCACCAAGAGTACCTGCAGAGGAATCGTGCTAATTTGAGAGTAGCCTCAAGCTCGAAACTTAGAGGAGAAACTCTGCACCAAAAACAATGTTAACAATTGTACATGCTGAATTAGAAAATAATCAGTAATTTTGATTAAGCAATATATACATGCTGGTAGTTGAAAGGGAAATCATCTAATTTATACAACAAAGAAGATAAGAAGAATAAATCCATTTTGAACCCTACTAAAATGAGGATTCTCAGTCAACAGTCCACACCTGAGCCATATGGAGAAAATGCATAGCAATCGCTCTTTGTTATATATGAACAGTTTAAATGGTTAAACAGTTTGGTCCCACGATGAAGATCCTATCACTAGTCTTATGTCATGCTAACTGTTTGTTTGTTTGTCAAAAAGGTTCTTGATTCAAGCTTTTCTTCAAAATAGAAAGGTGACAATCCCTCACATCCTCTTGACAATTCTTGTAATTTACCCCACAGCAACATTTTTCCTCGCATATTCAATCATAAAAGTTTATCTTAGTCAGCCTCCAACTATTAGTTCATCTGATCTGTCAAAGTTCTTCAACGTGCAAATTATGATGGGTCTCACCGGAACTTGCCCTGCATCATGGAGTTCTGTACTTCCTGAACGGGTGCTAAATTGTTCTTTGTTCTTCTAAACTGCCAAAAAAGGCTTAGGAACTAAGTCATTCTATGAACAAAACTAAACTAAGAGCTTCTAGATAGCTGCACCACCAAAATAGCAATTTAGTCTTTTTTTTTTTTACTTTACTCTCGTAGAACTTGCAGGTTCCTAACATAATGATTAAGACGTATCAAATTATCAAGAAATCCTGCGACACTTCTAAAATTAAGATGGAAATGTAATTTGAAATCCATTTTTATTCTCTCTGGGTTTACATAGCTAGTCCAGTTTGTTCCCAGTCAATAGTTCAGATCAACTATTAGACTTCATTAGTTTCCTCCCTCTGTCATAGGGCAATTTTTGTATAGGTGCCATATTTTTTGAAAAGCTTCAACGTCACATCTTGTAACTAACTATGCATCTTTTTGATGCCTTTAAGATCATATCTCTTACTTAATCAAAAAACAAAACATAGTGCTTTTTCCTCCCAAACTCCAGGGCATAAATCAGAAAGAAACGGACAGTAAATATAAATTATAAACCCAATAATCATTTAATAAAAAGAAGTCAAGATCAAGGTGCTTATGTAACTACATCTACAGTAAAGACTAAAAGACAGCCATATACCTTTGAGCATTGTCTTGAATAAATGACTTTCTGTAATGCACAATGACACTATGGTAACGGTATTTGACCTCATCATCTAGAACTTGATCCCTCTGACCCATTTGATCTATCTAATCATCAAAATAATAACCATGAGATTCAAGAAAGGAGATAAAACTCTGATTAAAAAAAAAAAAGAAAGGAGATAAAACTAAGAACTTGTTACTTTGAAAATGAAGAAGCTCTTCAGATGAAAGAGCCAAAATGGAAACATAAGATACAGTACACTCAACTCTTTAATAAGTAATACTATTTCGTGGTTTCGACATCTGCAATATTGCCTCCTTTTTAACAAAAATTTAGCATTCCTTCCTTCAAAACAAGTTTTATATGCCTGCCACTTGAGTTTGTATCAAAGGTAATAGAAGCACCCCTAGATTCCTCAAGGTTTCCCTCTTCCCTCCTCAAGACCTTAGCAACCATGTTTTCTAGTCTCATCTTAAAGATGTGCTCAACCACCCCAAAAACATACAAAATAAAACAAACACAATAGGTCTAGATTCATCTATAAACACACTTAAATGCCTTCAATTGCAAACAGAAGTATGTTTGCAATAAGTATTAGGAGCTTTATGCAGCCAACAATATCAATTAACCTAACTGATTGTTGTCATTTCAATTACAACACACATGATTGACTGTAGAATTAAATCTGATGTGAGGACTAAAACATGGTTTAAATATACAGAATACTTCCCCTATAACTGTGTCTTCTAAAATTCATACAAGAAATTTCTACATCCCTTTCTTAGACAGTCTCTGTAGCTAAAAAAGACACTGTGCTGGTTACATGTATGGTAATACTATGAAAGATTGAGAGGGTCCATAACACAAAAAAGTAAAACAAAAAAAAAGAAGAAGAATTTAAAAAGATTACATGGAATCATTGATAGAGACTTACAAATCCAATGCAATGAGCACAGACAAACATGATACCTTTCTTTTTTAACCCCTTGAAAAACAAAGATGCATGTTCTTACGTGAATGCGAACTCAAAGCAGGTAATAGAATTTTAAAATACCAAGTAAAACTGGTGGAATACATTGATTTAAAAAATACACCCCATACCAGAAAAATATTCCCTCCCCCCACCCCAAAAAAGAAGGAAAAAGGAACAACAAAGAACAAAAAATCGGGGATTTGTCCTGGCAGGAGTTTAGCTTATAAACGACATTCCCAGACGGTAGACAAACATGTGTGGATAAAATAAATCAAAAAGTATATGTGGATGTGTAGGTGTCAAATATGGTTTCCAACTCCTACTATTATTAAAAAATGGTTTTGAATTTGATAAGGTGTGTGCAAGCGTGTATAGGTGTCAAATATGGTTTCAGACTCCTACTAAGAAAAAGGGTTCCAACTCCAAACTGTAGTCTAAATTCTAAAATGTACAATTTATATTATATGATTGTCAAGCAATGACTTCTCCTGGATAATGAACTAAATTTCTAATCGGATGCACTGGCATCACTGAGAGTTTGTTCATACTCACCAACAATGCACAAACACTGCCTTCCATTGCCCCAGCATACCAAAAGAAGTCTCCAGTCAATCTAGCAAGCTCCAATGAAGTTGAATAATGGGCATTAGCATCAACAGGTGACCCTGCCAACAGACAGTAATCCCCAATAGTTTTTTGTGCACGACCCAGCCTTCGTTTTTTAGCCTTGATGACCTATAAGGTTGTCCAATGTAATCAAGAAGTTAATAATTTAAAAGGTAATGAAATCCTACCACATCTAGAAACTAAACAAGATAACTACAGAAATTAATCCTTAAAACACCTAAAAAATAAACCTCCTCTGAGCTAAGACTCGCTTGGGAATCTAAAGGTGTCTTGAGAATAGTTCCACCAGACTCTGCTTGAAGAACTGATTTCTCAAATTCCATCAACAATGAGGCAGCAATATCTTGCATCATAGTTTGCAAGTGGAATTCTTGAGTTTGACGATCAGCTGGGGGAAACAAAATTAAGTTGCTTCCTTTGAAGCTTTCATCCTCTAGCTGAACAATAAAAAATGCATTTTAGGCATGTCATGTCATGCTTTAAATAAGCAAAATTGAAAACAAGGACACTCCAACAGTCAGGAGCTTTTGATCACAAATTTCACAGCACGCAAACTGATTATCCATTCAAGAATGCATCCAAAGAAGCATCTGAAGTACTGCATTTAATCATTCAAAAAGAAAATGATGAAAGAATTAAGTTATATGTGGCTTTCATAATCCTATCCTTCAAAAGAGTGCTCACAAAAACACACATACAAGATATACTTATTTATCTATTCATATTCACCAGGAATCTTTTCAGTTTTGTTAGTTATTTGCGTGTTGAGAGTATGGGTAAGTGTGATACTTAGAAAACATTTCATTTCTCATAATCATTACATTGTCTTTGAAATCATATTACTGTGTGTACAAATAAAATAGGCCTGAATAGAGTGGCATGTACATACAGGGTACATATAGGCTTGCTTACGCCAACTAGTTTGGAACAACAAAATGATTGAAAGATTTGATTGATTAAAATAATAGTCTTGTCATATAGTATGCACTGACATAACTTCTATTTCTTTTTCCTTTTTCTCTTTTTGAGTACAAGGAGGACAAGACTGAAGTATCTGTAGTTTCTGCACAAAGCAGTATCTATCAATCTATAGATAGATAGATAGAGATATAGATATAGATATCAAGATTTAAATATTGCATAAATACACATGTCCAATATCTATCAATCAATTAAACAGTTATGTCTCAATCCCAAATAAGTTGGATTCAACTAAGCTGGAGTTGATTATATGAATCTCTAATGACTTTTTTAAAATGACCATATCCATTTCCTCTATTCAGGTCCAATCTCTATCGGTATTCAAACTACCGATTATACAACAAAGAACACAAACAGAATTCGACCATAAGAATGGCCAGCCAAATTACAATGCAGCACCAAACAACTGAAGTTGATTAATTGACTGAAAAAAGAAGTGAAAACAATAAAATAGCTATGATTTGCTGCAAAATTGGAGATTCCTTGCTAGCTTATGATCCTCCAAGTCCTAAAGCAGATGTAAAATTCTAGATTCATATCCCAAAACCTTAATTCTACAAGTGGATTTCATCCTAATAACAAATTTCACAAAAAAAAAAAAAACACAGGCACTCATTTCCGATATTTACAAATATTACATCAGTCCCAGACAGACATCTCTGCAGACATTCTAGATACATATAAATATATCAGAGTTAAATTGATATTGGTTTAAGCTTCTTATATGCTAGAACATGTATCAAATAGTATCAAACAATTCCAACAATCAAAGAAGACAAACAGAACTAGAACCTGAGAGTCACCGGGGCAAAAAGCGAAGCAACGCTGAACAACTGAAGAAGAGTAACTCTTACATGCGGCCACAAACTGATCCATGACAGAATGTAGATCAGGGGAAGAAGGACAGTGACAAATGCCTATAACGGCAAAAATTTTCCGATTCGATTGGAAATCTTCCCAAGGACTAGCCGCTGAACCACCGACCATGTATTTAAACCGGAGGCTACCGGAATCCCAAGGTTGATGAGCGAAAGGAGATTTTTGATGTTCTGTGTAGAATGAACTGATGGAAGATAATGATACTGTGTAATGACGAACTAGCATAGAAGTGTAATCACGGAATAAAGGGATTGCAATAGATCCGATTGGTAGAACTGCCACTCGGATCATACAGCTTGTTTCGATGCTCACGTCAGGTTCCATTTCGAACTCTGCCGGAAATTGATCGCCGGAGAAGGGAAAAAGTGGATATTGGCAGCTCCGGCGAAGCGGTTTCAGATCAGATGTTAAGCATATGACGGAGCTACAAGTTACAACAAGTTTAGCAGTGAGTATCTTTAGTTTTCACTCCCAACAATGGGAAAGGGGAAAGATGCAAGTGATTTCATTTTTTAGAATTGAAGTGGGATAAATTAATTGATTTTTAGATTACAAATTACACTAAACCTGGTATATGTTAAAAAAAAATTATTTTGTTTATTTATCTTAATTTTTAAATTTTATTTCAAAAAAAAGTTTTATTTATTTATTTTTTTAAAATGTGTCAAGTTAAACCATATAACAAATCGAAATACAAGGATTAACATTTTTTTATAGTATCAAAATAAATATTTTAAAATATTGCTTAAACTTCAATTTGTGTAAATATCAAAAATAAATTATCGAAAACAGTCGATCTATGTTTTAAATATAAGGGTTAGCTACGTACATCCGATCCCTCCCTTACCTCGCAATGGGCGGAGCCTTTGAGGCAATGGGGTAATGTTGTTTATGAAAAAACAAATGGAAAAATAAACATAATAACTTAGAACAATATTCTAATCAAATAGTGCTCCTATACAATCAAAACAAAGTTGTTAGGATTAAATAAATAATTTTGTTTTGTTTTTTAAATTGTAAAACATTTTTTTACAGTATATGCATCCAAATTTATAGCTTGTGGTCAATAAAGTTTGAGGAATACAGTGAAATGTTAGATTTAAATCTCAAACGGAGAAAAAAAATTATGTATTACCAATATTTAACTGGTGAAAAATAATAAATACATTATAAAATTAGTAAAGGAGAGCGCAAATTAATGGGATCACCATAGTCAATACAAGAGGAATCCTGGATAATATAAGATTTAGTAGTATATTATGAAAAGACAAAACTCTGAATAGACCAAATTTAACATACAACAAAAACATATAAATGGTTTGTTACAAATTCCCACCTTTCTCTCATCATTCACAGACAAAATAGACCAAATCCACTGTACTAGGCACGTACATTGAATTTAACATTTTATGCTTTCATGCATTATTTGGAAAAGAAAAAAGATCTTCAAGATCCTCCTCTTCTTCTTCTTCTTCTTTTTGGGCTCAAATTATATTTTTTTCATCTTTCAGATCTTTAAGTATTCATCCAAACTTGGCAATCAATGGATTTCTCCGACAAATTAAAGAACTGGCTATTGTTTTGTACCTTTTTCTTTCAATTGGCTAGTGGATTTTATCTACCTGGTAGTTTCCCACACAAATATTATGTAGGTGATCAATTATCTGTCAAAGTAAATTCCTTAACCTCAATTGATACAGAATTACCTTATGGATATTACAGTTTACCTTTTTGTAAACCTTTAGAAGGTGTGAAAGATAGTGCTGAAAACTTAGGTGAGCTTCTTATGGGAGACAGAATTGAGAACTCTCCTTATAGATTTAAAATGCACGTAAATGAAAGCGAGTTATTTTTGTGTCAAACAAATGCATTGTCAGCTGATGAATTCAAAGTTCTGAAAGAACGGATCGATGAGATGTATCAAGTTAATCTAAATCTTGATAATCTCCCAGCTATTCGGTATATGAACAGAGATGGATTCTTTCTTAGGTGGACGGGTTATCCGGTTGGTATTAAGGTTAAGGATGTGTATTATGTGTTCAACCATTTGAAATTTACTGTGTTGGTTCATAAGTATGAAAGGACTAATACTGTGCCTGGTGTGATTGGGGCTGGAGATGGTGTTGAGTTAATCACAGCGGACGATAAGTCTGATACAGACACACCGGCTTACATGGTTGTTGGATTTGAAGTTGTCCCCTGCAGTTTTCAGCATAATGTAGATTTGCTTAAGAATTTAGAACCATACGATAAGTATAAAGCGCCTATTAAATGTGAACCAGCTACTGTTGCCGGGGTGATCCAGGAAGGCAAGCCATTGGTATTTAGTTATGAGGTCAATTTTGTGGAGAGTGACATTAAGTGGCCATCAAGATGGGATGCATATTTGAAGATGGAAGGTGCAAAAGTTCATTGGTTTTCGATTCTTAGTTCCATGATGGTTATTACATTCTTAGCCGGGATGGTTCTGGTTATTTTCTCGAGGACAATTAGAAGAGATCTAGCTCGATACGAGGAACTTGACAAAGAAGCTCAAGCTCAGATAAAGGAGGAGTTATCAGGATGGAAACTTGTTATGGGTGATGTCTTCAGGATTCCAGAGAAGTCAGAACTCCTCAGTATGATGGTTGCTGATGGATGTCGTATTTTAGGAATGGCAGTTGTGACAATATTATTTGCTGCTCTTGGATTTATGTCTCCAGCCTCTCGAGGCACGCTTATTACTGGCATGCTTTTGTTCTACATGTTCTTAGGTATTATTGCTGGCTATGTTGCTGTTTGGCTAATGAAAACACTGAATGCTGGAAATACTAATGGATGGCTTTCAGTTTCCTGGAGAGTTTCTTGTTTTGGCCCTGGAATTGCATTTTTTATACTAACTGTTTTGAATTTCCTCTTATGGGCAAGTCATAGCACTGGTGCAATTCCTTTCACTACATACATTGTTCTGTTGTTGTTGTGGTTTTGCATCTCAATGCCTCTTACACTCATAGGCGGATTCATCGGTACAAAGGCTCCACACCTTGAGTACCCTTGTCGTAGCAATCAAATTCCTCGTGAAATCCCATCAAATAAATCTTGGATATTGGTAATTGGAGCAGGAACTCTGCCATTTGGAACTCTGTTTATTGAACTCTTCTTCATCATGTCTAGCTTATGGCTCGGACGTGTTTACTATGTTTTCGGGTTTTTGCTGGTAGTATTGATCCTGCTAGTGGTTGTTTGTGCTGAAGTATCTTTGGTCCTGACTTATACGCATCTTTTTATGGAAGATTGGAGATGGTGGTGGAAATCATTCTTCGCGTCTGGCTCAGTTGCAATCTACATATTTTCCTACTCCATCAACTATCTTGTTTTCGATCTCAAGAGCCTCAGTGGACCTGTCTCGGCTATGCTCTACTTAGGCTACTCGCTTTTAATGGCACTTGCTGTTATGCTAGCGACTGGTGCTATAGGTTTCTTGACGTCACTTTTCTTTGTGCATCGTCTCTTCTCTTCCGTGAAATTAGATTGAAGAAATTGACCTTTTCGAGCTCCATTTTCCTTGCTATTGGTGATAACATGAAGATCAGGTGGAGATTAATGTTAACTACTTTTTATAGTGCTTTTTACAAAATATTTCGAATTTGTTATCATGTTGTTTCATACATTTTAGAGGAAATAAGATAAGTGTGTGTAAAAGTTTCATAACTAGCAATAGGAATTTGCAGGCACAACATATGACTTCTCATTTCTCAAAAGCATGTTTAATGGTTTCAAGATGCTTATTCATGTACAATGGTGTTTGTTTAAAGACTTCTTATGAACACTTATAGTCTCCACAAGAGTTTGTTGTTCCATTGCAGAACCTTATACTATATTGTCATTATATTTGATTCATCTACCTTATATAAGATTGGATTAACTGATGTTGCTTACCTTGTATCAGACTGGAGCCGAAGGTACATACGAAATAACTTCTCTACTCACGTTAGATATGTTGACACCCAATTTTGTCCGACCTTTCCATAAATTAATGTCAAATTAGTTATTGAGCTTTGTATTTTTTTATGAT
>JAOTQR010000092.1:16965486-16977286 GCA_025774065.1 Solanum ossicruentum | reverse complement strand
CCGTAAAATTAGGTGGCGACTCTATTTTCTTTCGAATTTCAAAAATTGGTTTTACTCAAATTAATTGAGTTTAGATTAATTTTCGATTTTCTTTTTTTTTTTTCAAAAAAAAACAAAAAAAAACCATTTTTCATGATAACAAGATAATAGAAGACTGCATACAAATCACAATCACACTCTTAATATTACATTGAGTATGTTATTGTGTTCAGGAAAAATTGGATCTCGCATGGTCAATAGCTACTTCCTCAGCGAATTGACTTCTAATATGTTGTGACAATACTATTACAATGAATACTCTATTTAACTTCAAAACTTGTATATAGCAGAAGGTATAAAGTTTTAAAAAATAAAATAACAAGGGCAACGTTAAGGGGGTAAAAATATAGCACATTTCTTTTATCATATGAGATTGCATAAGAATTTAAATGAGAACTATGCCTTTAATGTTGGTATTTGTTTGGTAAAGATTTGATTTGAGCATTCTAGAAAACATTCCTTACTATTTCAGTTAAGGCAAGCACAGTCAAATCTCGTTGTCGTTGCAATATTTATTTGAAAAAATTATAATTGTTATAGTGAAGTATTATTATATACATATATTGACACTTGGTGTTTAGATCTCAATTTCATTTAGCTATTATAAATAAAATTATGTGAAAAAGTTAATTTAATAACTTTGTATTCCAAGAAGAAAAAAATATAGTATTCGTTAAGCAATTTAACGTTAAAATAATAGCAAGAGTATGAATGTAAAATATTGTTGTACAATATTTGAATAATAATGTTATAGAGGAATAGTTTTACAAAGAGTGTACAATGATGGTCATTGTTACTTCAAGTAGATGCTTTATAAATAAGTAAAAATATAACATCAAAAATTAATTATGAGAATCAAATTATTATCTATTATAGTAATATACTCTTTTTATTTTATATTAACTTAATTTTTTAAGCTTTTTTCATTATTTAAAATAATTAAATCGTTCAAAATTCAATATAAATATGTGAAACTTTTTCATATTTGCATTATTGAATTAAATGAAATATTATATTTTCTAGGAAATAAATTACGCTATTTGCAAAGCTACATTTATAATTTACCAAAGGGTAATAATGAAAAATTTAATTTAAATTATATTTTAAAATATTTTGCATTATCTCATAAATTAAATTGATATGAAATAGATGAAGTATTATTATAATAATATTTGACTTTTTATTTTTGTATTACTTATCAAAAATGTTGAATGCCAATAATTTTATTTATAAAAAAAGATCAAAATTGTCTTGGAATTATGCGAAATTTATGATGGAAGATATGGATATAATCTAGGAAAAATTACATGATAAAGTAAACTGTAATAGATATTTAAGGCATATAGCTATAGCATCTTTTATTTACTTTTTATGGATATAATTTAAATATTAAATAGCAAATATACTATCATTTGTCAAATCAATTATATTAAGGTATTTTTTTCGGCTCATTGTTCCTCATCTTTACCCTTTTCAACGTTTTCTCTTTTAATTTTAAAATATATAAAATATTTGAGTTTTTTTAAAATTATATTTGTAATAAGTAATAGCTATATTTCTTCTTTACCATAAATAATTTATAAAAAGAATAAAATAAATAAAAATAATTTAGAAGAAAAAAAAGAAAGAAAAAGCAAGAAAAAAAAGAAAAAACAGAAGAAGGAAAAAAATGAAAGAAAGAAAGAGCAAGGAAAAAAAAGAGTAAATGTAAAAAAAAAATGAAAGAAAAAACTAGAAAACAAAGTAAGAGCAAAATAATATATCAATTATAAGCAAATATTAGGGATAAAAAAATAAAAATTTGTTGGTCAAACATAAATGACTTTTAAACTAAAAAGAAAAAAGTAAGGCGGATCAATTTATAACTTTTGACTTATTTTAAGTTATTTTAAGCTACTTTATGATTTGTCAACCACTTTCAAAAGTTAAAAAGAATTTAAAAGCAGGTTTGACCGTCTCTTAAGTTCATCCAAACACCGTCTAAGAGCCCGTTTGACTTAACTGAAAAAAATAGCATTTACACTTTTTAAAGTTTTGAAATTTATTTAAAAAATAACCAATTATGTGTTTGAATAAAAGTTTATAGTTGAAAAAAAATTGTTAATGTGTTTGACACATAAGTGATGTTAAACACCTTTTTAATAAAAAATATCTGAAAGATCCTTCAAAATGTTAACATTATAAAAAAATGATTACTTTAAGATTTTTCTATCTAAAAAATTAAAATAAAAGGAAAATAAATTTATATTTTAATTCAATATTAATATAAACTTATTATTTAAGTAAATTTTATATACACAAGTTAAAGATGAAATTTTTGCAGTACCTAATTTTTTAAACAAGAAGAAAAATTGGATTAGTAATAATTTTGCAGCATAAATTAATGAAAACAAACTGGAAAAATAGTAAAACTTACATTAATGGTAGCGGAGAAGAGCGAGAAGATTGTTGGGTTGTGGTTTGAATTGAAATAATAAGAAGGGAGAAAGTAGCTAGGATTACTTTAGCTAAGGATAATTTTGGGAATATAAAAAAATATTTACGGTAAAAAGGTAATTATTTTAGCCAAACTATAACAATTTGTAAGTTAAAAATAAAAGTTAGGGATGATATTTTTAATTTAATTTAACTTTTTAAAGCTATTTTAAAAATTATGAAATACTTTTATAAATTAAAAAGAGCTTAAATTAGTTTTTAAATTAAACAACAACAACAACAACATACCCAGTAAAATTTTACAAGTGGGGTTTGGGGAGAATAGAATGTATGCATAATAGCTTACCACTATCATAGAAGTACACAGCTTGTTTCCTAAGAACCCTAAAATGTAGGCATACCTTGTCACTACCATAAAAGTAAAGAGATTATTTTTTAGAAACCCTCATCACAAAATCTAGGATTAGAATATATAAATTAGATAAAACTAATCCATAGACAATGCGAACAACTCAGTCAAGCCGTATTGGGCCTAAAAACAAATTTACAAAATTCTGCCAAAAAAAAATCTTGGCATAAAAACTTGGGAACCGTGGTGAAGTACGTGTATGTATTCTTATTTCAATAAATAAATCACTCAAAATTAGCAAAAGACTGTAATTCTTCTCTCTTTCGTTGTAGTAATTGATTTTGTGGTTGTCTGATTTCAGGAAACTTTGATTTCTTCAGTTCAGGTAACTAGAATCATCTTTCTTTTTACCCTTCTTTTCATTATTTTTCCGTTTATTGCTTCCCGTTAACCTAAGGGGAAAGGTTTATCTCTGTTAATCCCATTTTAGGTGCTTAATTTTTTATGAAATTTATAGAAAAGAAAAATATGTGTATTGTTGCTATTAGTATGTTTGGTTTTTTTTCTTTTGTAGTTTAGAATTGAGTGATTCTATATTGATTACTCGTTATGTGCTTACAGTATTCGTGTATCCATAGAGTAGCAGCCTAGTAAGCATAGGTTAGCAGTCGGATCTTTATATCCTATGGTATCAATATCCATATCTTATGTGTGTTGATTTTATAGTATTTACTGTCTATTAGATGTTCTTCCTTGTTTCTCTTTTCCTTTTCCAATCCTTCTCGGAAACAATCCGTTAGTGGTAAGTTCTGCATATATTTTATTCTACTCAGATCTCACCTGTGGAATTTCACTGTTATTATTTTGTTATGTGCTTACAATAGAGTGATTCTGTGTGGATAATTCATCTGTGTTAGAGTCAAGTATTCTACGTTGATAACTCTAATGGATATTGTGCTTGAAGAAAGTTCTGTGTGATGTCTGGATCTGGCGTCCTGTGTTTAGCGGCTTAGCCTTATCTAGAAGAATTCGGCTTACATCTCCTTTCCTTTTTTCCAGAAAAATTCTGAAATTTTGAACAGCTACCTAAACACCGTGACAACTACTACTCCCATATATTTCAAGAGGAACCCTTAACTCCGAAACTAGTCTTCTGTAGATGTAGAATGTAATGGTCCATTTGCAATAGCCTGCGATGACATGTTCAGTGTTCAGCAAGTTTATGCTGCTTTTTTAATGCTGATAAATAGGAAAAGGTATTTGAAACAACTCTTCTCTTGATGTAGAAATAAATGACAGTGGAATGTAATGGTCTATTTGCCAAGTAGCTTGTGGCAACACGTTCATCTTCCAGCAAGTTTATGCTGCTTTTTGAGTGTGCTGACAAATAGGGAAAGGCATTTGAAACAACTCTTCCCTAGACGTGGAAATAAATGGTAGTGGAATGTTATGGTACATTTTACAAGTAGCTTGCGACAACATGTGCAGCTTCTAGCGAGTTTATGCTGCTTTTTTAGCTGCTGACAAATTGAGAAAAGGTATTTGTTGTGGATGTACAAGTACTAAAACATAGAAGACATCAAATTTTTGATAAGGTTGAGCCTCTTTTGTCTATTTGATTCGTAGAGAGGCTAGTATAGTTGCACCAAATGTGCTCAGCCTCCCTTGTTCAACCCTCCCATCACCATTCACCATCCAAACGCTATCTTTGGTGTTAACTTCTTCAAGTGGGTGTGCATTAAAAAAACCACAATGGGCAGACGGGACAATTCAAATGTACTATCTCTTGTATCCTATCAATGTAATATCAGGAGAGTGATTATTAAGTTAGCTTTGAGCCTTTCTTTTAGTAATCACTTTATATTTATTTTGTATATATCAAATTTTCTTAGTGGATAAAGTTTGAAAATTTCTGTTCCTGTGAGGTTTTAACATCCTTTCTGCTACTTCATCCTTATTGTCACCCTTAAAATGTTCACTGGAACAACAATTGATTTTGATAGAATAAGTTGTCCATATACGTGTAATATTGACTGCGCCATTTTTTCAAATTGGAGTATTCATGGAACTTATCTGGTTTTCTTCTGCTTTCTAAAAGAACTAATTCTAATGTACCTCATTCTAAACCTAGCTAATATTTTTAGACCTATTCTGCCAAGCTTTTTATCAAGATTTGCACCTTTCTCGGAAGAGGAACAGAGGTAATGCGCTGAAACAATCTAGCCTATCGTAATTGATATTTTAAGACATAACCTGCTTACTTTTTATCTAGATTTGCTCCTCCTCTCGAAAGAGGGATATAGTTAATGCTCTAAAACACTTTGACGGTAGCCTTGTTGAATAAGTTGATGGCTGCAGAACATTACTTCTGCCTTCTGGCACAGTTCTGCACCCAACTTTGCTGTTTGTGTCTTTGTATTACTCATTATTTACAACACAAGCAGAACATGTCAACTGACAAGAGTCCGCTTGAGCAAACATCACCTGCTGCTGCATCATCCTGCCGAAAAAAGAAGTCTGAAAGTGCCACATTCTTGGAGGATGTAAAGGATCATATTGATGAGTTTATACATGCCTCAATGGATGAACACAAATCATGCTTTAAGAAGACCATCAATAAGGTTAGTTCCAAATCAAAATGGCATTATGGATTATTCCTTTCTTAATAAGTCATGAAGATTTATTCTTAACAGCTGTGGTTATGCCTTCAGATGTTTGGAATGTCTAAAATTGTTGCTGAAAGAAATACTGAAGCAAAGGAGGTTGAGAGCTCACTTCCTCTCCGAACTATTGTATCTGAGTAAAGATTCTCTTTGTAGAAAGAATTCGGGAGGGTGATATTGTGGAGGGCCAAACTTGTATGCAGTCTAAAGCCCCTTCCCAGATCAAGTGTTATCGTGCTATCCACATGTATCAATAAACAACAATTTGAGATTCTCTTGCCTAAGAAGCTTTTCCGTTTTTGCATTTGCTGGTTTTACCATAACATTAGACGTGTCTAGATAAAGTAAAGGGGCGTTACAATAACTTGATGAATTTCCAAAGTGATTGTCGGATCCTTTTGTTTTTATGTTTTTAGCTTTTCATTTTCTGTTACAAGCCCATTCTTGCTTTAGCTTTGGTCCATACTCTATGCTGCCTTCTCCAGATATCTCTAAATACACTTACAATGGTACCCCTTCTGGATTTTTGAAGTCTGCTATCTTTATGACAGTGTCACGAGTTTGACTCCTGATCAGTAACCCTCACAAAGATTGCCTAATTTGGACCTTTTCTGCTCATCAGTTAGCTCAGTGGAAAAGAAAGGTAACAGTACTCAGTTTCTGTATACTCCATTGTTAAATAATTTCTATCCATTTCCCACCAAAACAGTAACAGTACAAATTAAGAATTTCTGAATGTCGGGGAGGAAAAAAAGCGAATCTGAGGTCATTTTCGACGGAAAATACATTCATTATATCCAATGATGTAGGTGGGGTAGATGCTAGCTTGGGAGGCTATTAAGGACAAAGAAAATACTTAATATGACACATTTTCTTAATAGCTGCCATGACTTTCTTATACCAAGTAATTGTTTCCTGTAGATTGTGCTTTAGATCTGCCACTTTGATTTCGTTTACTATATAATATAACTTGAAATATACTATTCTTTGGAAAACTTGGAAGTCTTGCATGTGAGTTTTCCTTTTTGTTGGATGGCAAAAGGGGATGGAAAGAACTTGGTAAGAATCCACTTATGCACTAGTAAACTGTGAGATAACAGTGAATCTCTGTTTAATTCTCTTTTTGCACTTTTCAATTCACGTTTGACCATCTAATGATAATACGAATTACTCTACTTTATTTATTGGTTAGTTATGACTTTGACTAATATTACCCCAACTTTCCATGTCACATCCGATATGGTTTTTTCTCCTTTTGTACGCTTGTACTTTCTCCATTCCAAATTAATTAAATTTTTAAGATTTTTTAAATATTCAAAATATATAAATTGTTCAAAGTTTAAGGTTTAAGGTGAATGTTTGATTTTTTTTTATATTTGTCCTTTTTATTTATTAAATTTTTATATTTTTTAGGAGATTAATATATTATATATTTATAATTTTACAAAAGAACAATAATAAAAAGTATGATATAATTTTTGTTTTTGGATGTTTTTCTAAATATGTGTGCATTACTTTATAAATTCAAATAATATGAGAAAAGAGGAGTAACTTTTAACCGTAGTTAAAGAACAAGATACTCCCTTCGTCTTATATTATAAGGTCACTTTTCATTTTATACGGTTATTAAGAAATCATTAATACATTAGTAGACTTTATCATTTTACTCTTCATTTATTTTAATGTACATTAAATTAAGTTAGAAAAAATCATTAATAAATTAATTAATGCTGGGGTAAAATGGACAAAAATAATTAATTCTATCCTAATTTAGTAAGTACTTTTATAATGTGAGATAAATATTTATAAAAAGATATCTTGGTGAATAATTAAGTAATTTTCATACATAAACCATTGCGAAATGCCGAAATTAAAGGCTTTTTGGAGAATTGCTTTGAATAAGTACCAATTAATCAATGGGCGTGTTGATTTTTGCTATATATTGGTTCATAAGTCCGAGTTACACTGATGTTCATCATTTCATAAAGCTAAAATCAAATTTATACTTAATAATTTCAAGATTTTGAAAATTTTGAAATCACAGATTTAAAACTAAATATTTTATATTTCCTTTGTCCCAAAAAGGGTAGTTTCTATTTGGACAGTTAAATAAATGAAAATTTTATTTTCATGTAAATTGTATAATTCTATGTCTGAATTCACACTATTCATTAGTTTAGTTCGATCCTTATACTCTTAATCAAGACAATTTTTTTTGGACGGAAGGGGTGTATATGTTAGCTCATGTACACACACTTTTAGCCATTCTCTTTGTCTCATTTTAGTTATTATGTTGCGCTTTTCAAAAATCAATGTGATCAATTTTTAAAGTTAAATTAGATTAAGTTAATTTGATATTAAAAATAAAAATTTACATATTCAAACATTATATAAAAAATATTATTGATTGCAACTTTTTTTATATCAATCTAATGAAAAAATATATCTTAAAATGTTAATTAAAATTTATATAGTTTGGCTCTAAAAATAGAAATTGTGATCACTAAAATGGTATGAAGAGAGTATTGATCAAAGATACTAGTATTGACAATCTAGGGTTTCTTTGTTTTAAGATTTACAGATTCAAGGAATCTTTTATTAATGGTTGTGACTTACTGATTTTTTTCGATCTTTTTGGCTTTGATTTTGTAGGAGCAATCAAATTATAAACAATACTTCTTTTATCTTATTTTATGTAATATTCTTTTTTTTTAGTTCATCTAAAAAAGAATGTCATCTTACTCTAATTGGAAACAATTTAATCTTAAAATTTTCTTTTTATCCTTAATGAAATTAAAATGATTCTTAACCGCACAAATATTTCAGAATGATTTTAGACTCCAAGTTTCAAAAATTCTATTTTTCTTCATAAATATCATTCTAAATAAAAAATGTCACATAAAATGATATGAGGAGAGCACAAATTTTAATTATACATTCAAAATTGAAACACATAAATATTAGCCCAAATCAAATTAAAAAGAATGTTTACATGTTATGCCTATAATTTTATTTTATTTTTTTGGTCAAATGCCTATATTTTTTTTATTGCTAACCAATACCCATGTTATGGCCTATGGTTATAAAATAGTGGGTCCTACTTTCACGCGTTTAATGATTTGCTGTAGCGGGACCCAGTTCTAAATTCACGAACTTGTTTTCACTCAATTTCGCTCCGCATGACTTAGTCGACAGCCCTACAGCTTAACCCATTTTTTTCCTTCATTGTTTCTCGTATTCGATGTTCAATTAATTTAAATTTATACTATATTAAATTTTATTTGAGGTGAAATATTTTATATTAAGAATTTTTTAGATTTAAAATTAAAATTTTTGATTTAAAAAATAATAATTTCACTTACTGTAGTAGACCCTTTGATGATAGCATACGAATTTGATGATTAGCTGGGGTAAACTAAAAGTCCAAATTCACTATTATCCCTTTCAGATATACTTTCTTTTGCTACAAAAGTTCACTTAGGATTGATGTCAATAATCATTCAATTAATAATTATTATATCATAAAGTATTTTTTTTTATGAAAATATTTGGAATTAAAAAAAAAGGTGAGAATCTAAGATAATAATTATTAGTTGAGCAACCATATTAAAAATAAATCTAAAGTTTGAATTACATTGATATGTGGATGAAGCAATATGTCGATCATTTTATGGAGGTCGATACAAATTTTAAATTTTTAGAATTGAATTCTTTTGAAATAAGTTCAAAACTTAATCATTTATATACATTTCACAAAAAAATCTAGTTCTCTCCAACTCTTTTTCTGTTCAAACTTGTTAATTATTAGACGTTTGTTACCTCATTAGGATTGGTAAAAGATAAAGTCTAGCCCTCCTTTCTTGTACGAGTTGTACTTATCCTTATTGAGTTTTTCTATTTCTAATGAAGATTTCTTAAAAAAATTATAAACATTTAACAAGGATTCTTCACATATTTGTCTATGTTATTAGTGAAACATGATGTGTTAAAAATCAAACTCATATTACAAACTATAGGTCTACCCTTGTCCCTTTTGCTCAAAGTAATGATAATGGATGTGAATCAAAGGAATGAGGTTAGGGACACAATCAAACAAAGTATCATTAACATGTTTGATGTAGGATTCTTTTATGTTTTATCATCCAAGAATAAAATTGATTTCATCTAAAGGGCACCATAGATAGAGATGCCTGAGGTTGAAATAAGCATAAAATGAAAGTTAGCACATGTGGGAGAAACACCAAGCATGTTGTGTTCCAAGGACGAAAACATATTCAAAAGAATATTAAACTAACAACTGCACATGTATGCACTGACAAGTTACAAATAGTGGGGCATAGCATGTAAATCAGGTTTATCTGAAATTACTACTTCTAATATAAATATTATAAAATTAATATAGAATTATATAAATTTATGACTCTAAATATTTAAAGGTTTAACATCGTAAATTTTATAAATTAAATTCATAAAATTCAAATTTTGAATCCGTCTTCGACCATGCAACCCCAAGGGCATAGAATTAAAAACTATGAGACATTACACACTAATTTGTGTCTTTATTACCTTAACATATGACCCTTTTTGTTTTTTTTTTCTTTTCCAATTTCAGGAATCCAGTGATGGGAGCAATGTGCTTTTGGATTTAAACAAATCAAGTCCAAACAAAAACCTTCATTACTTGCCACATGCATTGAGGTAACCCCCACATTCAAATTTACCAAACTAAAATCATACAACAAATAATTAAATTGAACCCATATAATTTACACATAATAAATATTTGGGAATTTTGAATGGGAAATATTAAAAAAAATATACGACTTTTGAAAATATTTACGTCATATATAGCTCAATATACGATATTATATCTCCGAAGAACTCATTATATATAATATAGTCAATTAGCCAGCTTGTATAAATTATATATAATAGTATATAAAAGATGTTTATACACAAACATTAATTAAGACATGTATTTATACACAAAGTATGAACTATGTAGCATATAAATTTAAAATAAACATAGAGCTTAATTTTTCTGAATCTATGATCACCAATACCGCTCTACTTATTACAGTGGGTAAAAACTGTTCTTGATGACAATTTTTAGAGAAACTATTACGCGGATGAGTAAATATGTATCAGTTAATTAGTTAACATAGATTATGGCTTGTGGCAAACACATAACTATACTTATAATTTGAGTTTTGTATAATTCGTGCGATTTATACAAACATTGTGCACGAATATATGCATGAATCAAATTGTACTACGTATTATACAAACGTTCTATATGAATTGTATAGCGAAATATGAAAACGCTATACAAAAACTGCGAATTGTATAGCGAATTATACAAACGTATACAACTGTTGCGCAAATTATACAAACGTTGCTATAACTTTAGTTACGAAATGTAATCACCCAAATTATAATTATGGAACATAATTAAGATATTTTTGAGTGATTTTTATGCGGAAAAACCTCACACACACATACATATATATACATGGACTGCCCAACATTTTAAAAGGAGCTAATTAGTTAGATATTAATTGAGTGATTTGATTATGTAAAATATGTTTTAATCTGCATTGTATATGACTTAAACTTTCCTGTATTTAAAAATAGTTTAATTTTAAAATTTTCATTTTACATGCACGTAAAGTGGAAAGCTTGGTACAATATTATAGATGGAATTAAGGAGTGAAACATAAAACGTTTATCTTACAACTTTATTTTCAGTCGAAGTAAAACATTTTGATGTAATTGTGAATCATGGCCTCACACATTGATTTCTACGAAGTACATCGTCCTATCTGAACTAATCATTGCATGGAATTATAAATAGCATGGTTAATTATAACATAATGTGTGATAGCCGTTAAAATATCATAAATAAGATAACTAGTTTGGACTAAATCTCTAATATATAGTTAGCCCCACTTGTTTTCTGAACGAATCTCCTCCACGCCATATTGCATTTGTAATTATATGGCTAGGTTAATTTACCTTTCTTGTCCCTATTTTTCGACTGTATACTGGATAATTCTATTTTAATAATAGCTCACAAATCATATAGTTCAATGCGACGAGTTTAATTAAGAAAGCCTTGATTAGGAGAATAAATTCTTAACCTTTCTTACATGATATCACCTGTTGCACAAACTCAGTTATTCTTACTGGATGTTTTTATCTACCTTGCTTTATTGGTGATAAAACAAAAAGAATTAACAACAACAACAACATTACCCCATTGCCTCAAAGGCTCCCGCCCATTGCGGGGTAAGGGGGGTCGGATGTACGCAGC
>JAOTQR010000092.1:16945430-16956058 GCA_025774065.1 Solanum ossicruentum | reverse complement strand
GTTTGATAATGATCGAGTGACATTGCTTCTTCGGCCCGAACCGAGGAATCCCTTAGATATGATGCAAAAGGGCTCTTACCTGCAAACCAATGTCTCAAAAGCACAACAATCTTCAGAATATTTCAACTGCACTAATATCTTCCAAATTGAAACAAACAAACACCATACTACCTAAAATCTCAATAAATGACCACACTTAAAATAGACAAACAATTATCACATGTGCTTAGGTTGCCTCCCAAGAAGTGCACTATTTAACGTCGTGGCTCGATTCAGTCATCCTTCGTCATCACCAATCATAAAGGGCCCAAACCTCACTCTTCAATTTATCCGGGTGATTCATGGATTGGCAGATATTGAACACGACCTCTGCACCATTTATCCTGAATCGAAGTTGATCCAAATCCATATCTACTAGGGCTCTCCCAGTGGATAGAAATGGTCTTCCCAAAATGATGGGCACCTCAAAATCAACCTCGCTATCAAGGATCACAAAGTCCACCAGAAAAAATAAATTTATCAACTTTAAGAAGTGCATCAAGAAGGACACCCTCTAGCTTTTTAATGGTTTAATCTGCCATGAGCATCCTCATTCTTATCAGGGTAGAAGTGCCAAGACCAATCTTCTTGAATACGGAAAGAGGAAGTAGATTGATACTCGCTCCTAAGTCACAAATGCTCTTGCGAATTCAACATCACCAATGGTACAAGGGATAATAAATGCACTAGGATCCTCTCATTTTTAAGCAAGGCATTTGGTCATAATTTCATTACATTGTTGGAGTTCTTGTGAGAACTCTTGGCTCAAAGTGCATTTTTTAGTCACAAAATCCTTCATAAATTTTGGCGTATCCGAGCATTTTCTCCAAAGCTTCTAGAAAGGAAATATTGATGGATAGTGGCTTCAACATCGAGAGGAAGTGTTTGAATGTACCCTCCTCTTCCTTTTTCTTAAGCCTTTGAGGGAACGAGGAGAAGGCTTTGGGATTGATTTCACCTTTTCGTGCTCCATTAACTCCTCTTTGCCTCCCGACAATTTTTGGACCTTCTCCTTCACCACCAAGACCCTTCTCCTCAACTTCATTCATAATCACCAGAATGGGTGGATCTATTGTGCTTTTGCCACTTTGACTCATTATTGCAATACAATGCCCTTCATTCTTTGGGTTTTGAATTGTATTGCTTGGTAGGACGCCTTTTTGGTGTTGGTTCAATTGTGAAGAAACATGCCCAAATTATTGTTATAGTTGTTTAATCGCCACAGAATGAGACTCTATTTTTTGATTAACATTTGAAATATCCACTTTTATTCCCTTCAATGTCTCATCTTGGTGGTCGACTCTCTTCAATAACTTGTCAAACATCTCTTCAAGCCTCGAAGTGCTTCGCGGTATCATGATTGTGGGGTGACACATAGGGACCATTCTTATAGCCCTCTCTTCTACTCCATTCAGCATTTGGCACTTCTCCCTTTCATAGTAGCCACCTCGATTGTCTTTATAAGCACTATCATGATTGAATTTCCGACCTTTATTCTCAGAAATATGCATCCAATCGACCGAATTGGACCCTTGGGGGTTATTCGAAAAACCCATTGCTTGGTTACTCACGAAACAAACATTTCATCAAAGAAAGGATCTTCATACATGGGAGAATTAGGAGGTTGGTGAGTGACTGCTGGGATACTTACTTGGTTTTGCTCCAATACCAAGTCCATTCTTGTACAAAGTTGAGCAAGTTGCTCCATGATTTCTTCATTAACCTTTGCTTGCTCATTGTTGGTATTGACTGCACAAAAAGTCTTCATCGAACCTCGCTCTTGTTGACCCCAATCCCTATTGGTTTTAACCACTTGCTCCATTCTTGTGGCTATCAATGCAAAAGGTTGGTCAAGAAACATGCCTCCCATGATCCTTTCGGCACAAGCTTGATTATTGTCGTCATGCACCCAATAAAAGATCTCGGCCAAGGAATCATCAACAATCTTATGATCAGGGGCCATCCTCATGAAGTTTGTGAGTCTTTCCCATGTGGTACTAATAGAGTCTCCTGACAATTGCTTAAAATTTCTTATTTGATCTTTGAGCTTTAGCTTCTTTGATCTTGGGAAGTATCTCTCTAAGAATACCCTTTGAAGCTCTGCCCAACTTGTTATTGTACTCAGAGGAAGCTCGGATAAGCACACCAGTTAGTGACAATGGAAACACCTGCAAACCAATGGCATCAAGAGAAAAATTTTATTTCCCCACGACACTTTTGCACACAAAGATGACATTTGGGAGATGACGGTGGGGATCCTCTGAAGGTAGACTAGAGAATAACCTGCGGGATTTGGAGCATTTGAAGCAACCCGCTTGACGCCGAGAACTTAGTATCTACAGGTATAGAAGGCAACACTATATCGCTAATAACGTCCATGTTCATAGGGTTTAAGCAGCATTGGTTCCAACCGTAAGTATTCTCGTTGAAGTCCCTAAGTTATGGCCTATCATCCCTCGGCGGTGGATTTTCTTCTCTCCCCATATCTTCATTCATATTCATTTCTTCCTCAACCGTGACATGCTTATTCACTTGAGCCATTCTTCTGAGAAGCCATTGGATCTCAAAATTTATCAAACCTAATTGAGTGCCTTGGCTCCTCGTATTTGGCATACAACCTAGTATGCCCTGCAAATTAATTCACGTAACAAAAACAAAAACAAAAATAAAATACACAAGACTCTAGAAATCAACAATAGAATTAATTAATAGTGAATTCAAATCAAAAACCTAGTTGTGTTCCCCCGCAACGTCGCCACAATTTTTTATGATGTTCATGCTCCAATAAGAAAGCGGTCATTGTTAGCAATTAACCTAACCAAATGTTGGGGTCGAATCCACAGCGAATACATGTTGACTACAAGACTTGACTACTAATCTTTTCAAGCATTCATGACTAAAATCTCTAAATGGAGAGTGGGGGAGGTTTGTGATTCAAAAACAAAAGTAAAATTAAGACTATTCTACTATGCGAGAAAACACTTAATTTTAGGGACAACTTAGGAATTATATTACTCATGGTTCATTGACTCGATTATCCTAGATAACATAACTACAATTAGAAATTCGCATGCAGGATGGTAAGTTAGGTTGTTCTAGCCCTCTTGTGAAGGTGAAGGCTGAATTTCACCATGGCGTGTGGTCGGCAACCATGGTATGCTAACTAACCGTTCCCCATT
Organism: Solanum ossicruentum; assembly: GCA_025774065.1. Classification (NCBI taxonomy): domain Eukaryota; kingdom Viridiplantae; phylum Streptophyta; class Magnoliopsida; order Solanales; family Solanaceae; genus Solanum; species Solanum ossicruentum. The sequence goes on along the minus strand of JAOTQR010000092.1, from coordinate 16,952,840 downwards.
GTCGCAGTCAACCTCCCCTTGGTCAGGTTTGGTTGATTAGATAAGAAGACATCAACCGAATTCTGTCATTTACTTCCCTTTTCCTATTCGTCACTTCCTTGGTTAGGATCGTGATAGTAGGCCGGGTTTGGTGTTGGCCACCATTAAATAACAATTAAAATGAAGGGAATTAGCAATACATGCAAAACTCCAATCATAGAAATGCAATAAACCTAGGTCATCTCAAGTCAACTACCCATGGTTCCCACAACCCCAAGTTGTGGGTCCTTAGCTACTCATGGCTAAGCAAAAACCAACAAAAATGCAAATACAAGACATAGTTGAGAGTTTTACCAAAAATAGTGAATAGTGTAGACACCGCAAGTTGCAAACCCAAATGCTTGATTGATCAATAATGAATACAAAGCAAGATTTGCAATCCCCAAAATGGGTTTTCCAAGAGAAAATAATAAATTAATCAAAAAACCTAATATATTCTTGAGAGAATATTCAAAGGCATGTTCTATCTTCTAAAGTATGGGATCTCTCAAATAAAACCCTAACTTAATGTATTTATAGTGTTTACAAATAAACCCTAAAAATAACATAGAAATGACAGCTGGCAGTTTGTACGCCTCACAGGAATAACTCATAAGGTGACCTATGAGTGATAATCGAGGTCTCATATCAGGTTCTTAGCATCTTAGACTAAACTGGTACGACCCACTCGTACAAGTCATTTCTTGAGCTACGACTCATATGTTCATCTCGTAGTCTTGGCCTTCAGCTTTTGATCCAACATTTTAGCTCTCTGATTCCTGCTACAACTCCACCTATACAAGTCGTAGTGAGACTTACGATTCATAAGATAGCCTCATAGGGGTGACTTCCACTTAGCAGATTTCTGAATTTTGATCTCTGTTTCTTGCTACGAAATACCCTGCAACTCCTAGCTTGGGTTGCTACTCATAGGTGTGCTCGTATGTCCTATGCTTTAGGAAAATTTGTAATTTTTCTTCAAAATCATGCCAATCGAACTTTTCTACAAGAACACAAAAACATATAAAACCATAAAAAAATTGCAATAAGAACTCCCAAAATACCTTGTTTTGGACATCAAATGTGATGTATTTTCATAGCACATTATATCACGCTCTTGTAAATAAATGCAACGTTATGTAGATAACTATGCACATCCATTAATGGTAGGCCCATGAACAATCCACAGTTTTGCAGTATCTGAAGTAACCCACTCAAGACCATGAACTTTGTGTCAGACGGTAGTGGAAGTAACAGAATGGCTCCAGTAACCTCTACAGCCATAGGGTTCAATCAATATTGGTTCCACTGATAAGCTTCAGCATTGAAGTCTTGTGGTTGTGGAGCAATCTCCTCAAGAGCAGGAGGGTTGTAAAAATATTTTTACATTCTCAATCACATTTGGGTTCAGAACTACTTTTGCTGCATTGTTTGCATTATCTTAGTCCATCTTTTTTATACTTCTCTAGGTCTGAGTATTAAACGGAGTCAAGGGAGTGCCTCGATTTCATGTATTGGGCATACACTATACTTGTAGGTTGAAATAAAACAATAACAAAAAAAAGTAAAATGAAGGAAATAAGGATTAATACCCAAATTACTTGAATTAGATAAGTCTAGTAATATTTCCCAGCAACTACGCCAAAATCTTGATGTCACCCAGCTACACCACCTTTTTGAGGTTGTTATGACCCTAGCCTAGGGCCTGGACATGACACGGTGAATGGGAGCCCGAAGGGATCCCAAACAAGCCTCTAAGCATGCATAGCATATCCTTAATTTCACGGAAGCATAAAAGAGCAATAAACATGTAGCACATAATTTCTAAGGGAAACGGGAATTTGGACTCACGCTATGGGGATGTTGTATGGACGAGGATAAACATGAATCACATGGCAAATAAATCTAAGTGGTGGGTAAGTATGGCTCATGCTATGGGGGTATCTAGGGACTTGGGACTTCCATCGTATCAACATAACAAACATTTAACACAAAAGAGGATAAGCGACAAAGGAAAAACTCCAACAACATATAGACATAATAAGAGTCAAGCTCATAACATATAACCCATATATCCAAAAAGACCTCCAAATACGAATGGAACATGGGCTAAGACATCTCTTGGGCTCACCCTCAAAGATAGTATCCAAAAATAGAAGACTCCAAATAAAAGCATGAAAGTAAATGTATGTTGTCCCAAAATGTGGAGGACTGACCAATAGGAAGCCTTCACAAAACCAATTAACCGCGTGGAGGAGGAGGATGGAAGGAAGCTCCTATTCCTACATAGTTAGTCATGAAGGCAAAACATTTGCATTAGTACTTGGAATGTACTAAGTATGCGGGGTGCAATGTAACAAAGAACATAAGCCATAATAATCAACATGCATAATCATTATCAATATACATAAGCTCAAAATAGATATGTATAATCAATTTTTAAGTTAAAACATGCATGAAGATAGTCAAACTTGCATAATATGTCATACATATGTGGGAGGATACCCTAGCTGATATGTAAGACCAAGTGAGCTACTACTTGGGATCCCGATGTTCACTACACATGGAATGAAGAAGTGATCCACTTGCCAAGGTAAACCAAGCATGACCCTACAAAGTGGGGAACTTGTCCTACTTAGATCCACTAGTAAAGCCCATAACTTAAATGACTTGCAAAAGCATGATAACATGACATGAGTAGCTCATTCAAATATTTGACCCCTACACATGGGCATATACGTTATACTAAAGGGTAAAAATATGGCATAAACTTGATCCCTTCTTGTAGTCATTGCATTACACATTACAGCAGAGATTAATATATGCTTTACATCTTCTAGTGAGCTTTACTTTGTATGTGAGGGTAAAATAGTTATCATACTCACAAGAGGGTAGAATAGTATAAGGGCTCAACATTTTACTTACAAATCATAAGAGCTTTTCATGAGTTAATATATACTCCGGAACCCATAATTTATCATAACATGTTTGTCTTGTAATTCATACAATAATATTTCATCAACATAAAAATCTTTGTCAAGTAAATTTAGTCAAACATGGTGGGTGTATGTATATGCGCTTAAAATCATGCATTTTAAGAGTATAAGTCAAGAGAGGAGTAAAATCAATTCACTTTAAAGTTATTCTAATCAACCCACCATCATTCTAGCAAAAGCCTCATTATTTAGAAATCATATTTCAAGATACATAGTGAAAATAATTAGTTTAAGTCGTTCTTAATCAACTCATTATAATCATATATACATCAACTTTCAAAACAAAGACATGGGAACATGAAACTCATCTTGTCAAGTAAAACCTAGTTAAGACTTCCTTAATACTCATATAAATTCATAAATTTCACATGATATTTTACTTCATGATAATGTACAAAAATAAACCATCTTAGAATGCATAACAATAACATCATATGCAAGTGTTCATAAAATACCCATAAAGATCCATAAATTTCATATAGTTGGAGAAGAAGAATGGTTGGACTTGTGGGAAGGAAGGTTCCCACAATCAAACCCACATACCTTGTCAACTTAATGAAGGGAAAATCTGATTTGGAGGTAAAGAAACCAAAACCCTAGCTTGCACTCTCCTTTTAAGACCTTGAAGAAATTGGGAGGAGTTGGGGACTTAGTGTGTTTTTGGAATAAGGTGATTAGGGTTGAAAAGGGCTAATACAGGGCGTAATAGAGGCAAAAAAACGTGGTATTGGGCTTAGGGTGTGAGGAAAGGACAAAAATACCCTTTTTAAAACTAGTCAGATAGTTTCCACGAAAGCCCATTTATATGTCGTAAGTCATTCCACGGCCCGTAGAGTGAGTCATAGAAACTGGCAGCCTGACAGTGCTCACAAAAATGGGCATACCATTTTTCTCTGAACTTTGAATGAGGTGAAACCAGTTGATTTTTTTAGGAACGTATCGAGAGAGAATTGGATTTGGTTAGACACTGTGTGGTTGTGTTAGAAAGATGATTCAATGTGCTTTCATTTGGTAGGTCATCCAAAATCTAATTCGATGTGTGATAAGAGCTATGATGATTTGAAGTTGACATATATATGAACTCATGCTAGAGCTTAGGCGATTGGAATCATTTGCACTTGAATTGATGAAAGAGGGGCTTGGAATTGCATGAGGGGTCATGGAGAAGCTAGATGAGGTTGTTAAGGGAATAGAAAAGGTTGGAACCTCCCTTGTAAAAATCGCCAAATATCAATGCAAGATCCCATTTACGGGTTGTGGTCCTTTCTACAGGTCATAGATAAGGGTTTCTTCTGATTATCTTTTTCAGACTTTCAGAGACCCTTCTTTGATTCACATTTTATGATGCGATCTACAACTCATCAAAGATTTTATGGGTCATCTAATACATCATAGATTAAACCCCTGAAGGATCCCAAATTTCACCAAGTCTGCATAGATTCCATGAACCAATATGCGAGTCGTACAACAATTTAAGGCTCGTAATACCCCTTCGTAGAAGCTAACAGTTCCAAAATTTTCCAAAGCTTATTTTCTTGATTTTTTCCCTACTCCTCATAGGTAGGGTCTTACAGAGGCTAAAGTAGTTATTTTCAAGATATATAACCTAATCAAGGTTAGTGTGGAATCCCACAAGAAATATGGTAGACTTAGAAAAATTTCACGGAATTCTGGTTAATTGACTAACTTATCTCTCAAAAGGGGGGTGGGGGGTTGTGGAAACTATAAAAAGTAATCCCAGACCAAGACAAGTGTTAAACCAATATGAAGAGTAACTAGGGTATTGTGTTTCCTATGATTCCCGAACTCAGTATTACCAGATAACCAAATTATTTTCCAATGTGTGGCATGAAGAATGGTAAGTTAAGTTCATCAAACCATTTGGCCAAGGCGAAAGGCGAATTTCACTACATGATTTGGTCTATCCCAACAATGTGATATTACTAACCCTTACCTATTGTTTCAGTACAACCTTTCTTTGGCCCAGTTCAGTTGATTAGATGAGAAATATCAATCAAATCCTTTTAATTAATCTTTTTACTATTCATGACTACCTTAATCTAGTTAGTAACACTAAGCAAGTTCTTACGTTGGTCACCATTAGAAAGCATTCAATATAAAGAGAATTAATTAATATATGCATGTCCACTTTTCAAGAATTACAAATTATCTAGTTTTACCTTGTTAGTTGTTCATGGGTCCCATAACCCTAGTTGTCGCTTTAGCTACTCACAGTGAGTGTAAATGCAAGACATATATATTTGAATAACATAATTGAGCACTTACACGAGAGAATTAAGCAAATGAAATTTGAACTCTTCAACAAGTACCACAAGATTGAAGTCAAAATATGAAATAAAGTTTTATAAGTGTTTCTCAAGCTCTCTATTGTTCTATCATGTCTCTCAACTGTTTTCTTTTGAAAATAATTGAGAAATCTATTTATACTTTTTAAAATACAAAACCAAAATGAAATAGGATAATTGGGTCGGCAGACTCTACGAAAGATTCTACGGGCTATATAACATTTTACGGCCCATAGTCAAGCTTTTGTGGATTGCTTTTTAAAATCTGGGGCTGACTTCTACGACACCCTTCTACAGCCCGTATAAAGTTTTATAGCCCATAGGAGGTTTCATGTAATGACTTTTCAGCAACTCCCCACTTTCGGAACCTCAGGGCACGACACCAAGTTTATGGCTTGTAAAGTCTTCTATAGCTCATCTGTATGTTCATAGACTTAACATCAGAAATTCATCCTTCACTGAAATTGTCTACGAAACCATCTTTACGGCCCGTAAATATGTCTACGGCCCATAAAGGGTCTCATGGAACCTTTCCTTCAACAAATTCTGTACACAGCCCACAAATTGTACCAACTATGTAATCCTTCAAAACAAACATAATAACACATCAAATATGCTAACATCGCATTGAAAACACAAAATATTTCAAGTTTTAAGCATCAAAAGTGGTGAAGTTTGACAGCACATCAGGCATACACGCATATATACATTCCAAACCTATGGATTGAGACTAAAAGCGACAAAAGAACTGTCCCAGAATACATGTCCGTAATAGCCTCTAAGAGTGTCACTAACACTACCAGGATAGGACCCCAATTATACCCAATTGTACATTAAAAAGTAGATATCAAGTGAAAGCTCTAGAAAGAGGAGGAACTTACCAACTCATAGCTGATGTAGGCTCCTAGCAGGGGGATCGATCAAACTGAACTTGCATGCATGAAACAAAATATAGCATCCCAAGTCAACAAGATTTTAGTATGAATAAACATGTACTAGTATGTATAACAGTAAGTAAAACCATAGATAATTGTACTAAAAAATGTAATAGAAATACCGCATGTAAGCAAAACTCAGATAACCTTCATAGACAACACTCAACCTCCTAATGGATTAAGTATGCATGGTATGCTCGAGTACTAACATGTCGTGTATACATATATATAGTCATTTGGGCAAATAGGCCCCATATCTCTGATTATAGCTCGAAGTCTATGCATAACATGACATGTATGATATGAATATTGAATGCACATACTATATCATAGCTAGAATTAAGCCAATCTTAGCTCATTGGTACACCTTTTCTCTTAGCATCATAATTATTGTCATAGTATATACACATGACTCGTGGGATTTTATATCTCTTTTGAATAAGTTTGGAAACTTAACTCAGCATTTATAATGAAGCCTTAACTCTGAAATAGCTTATAAAGGTGTTTCATATGATTCTTATACTTGGCTCCATGCTAATTAGTAAAAGAAAGTATTTTTAAAAATCAAGTGCCTTAGTAGTTTAAACATGAGCATTATACTAGAGATTATTGAAAATCAACGTATTACTTTCAAGTTCTTCAAATATGGTTTTAGCAAAAAAGAAGGACTGATTATGAATACTACATTCACCTTGTAACCATCCTTTACGTTTAGTGACACCACACCAAGAAGTGAAACACCTCAAATACATGGACAGGTAGTCAGGAAAATTGATAAATTGATATATAGATAACAAATGTCCTGTTAAAGAGAACAAATGGAATACCAACCTAATATCATCATGAAGATAATTCAGTTGCAATCCCAATGCCTTTTACAGAAGGAATTTCTAGCAACAAATAGTAAAATATTGCATTTGACATTTTGGGAATTTTTGAGATTTCGTGCTAAAAGAAAGGATGGAGCTTAACCTTAACATACCTATCACGACATGATCCCGATCATGATGGCACCTGTTATATCCCACCTAGAGGCAAGCTAATTAATGAACCCACAGGGTACCTTTCTGAAAAACCACACACCTTACAATATTGGCACAAGGCAAATGAAACATGACATGGTTTGGTCAAGTTAGCGCTAATTCTTAAAAAGTG
>JAOTQR010000092.1:16905795-16935913 GCA_025774065.1 Solanum ossicruentum | reverse complement strand
AAAACAAGTTTGAGTAATAAAAGTTTCTCTTCTCCAAAATCTTTCTACTCTTCCAAAATTCCCTTAGCCTAAAAGCCTCCCTCCTAAATATTAATAGCAATCATCTTCCAACAATACATGCTAATGAGACCTATTTATTAGATAATGTTACCTAATCCAATTTTAATTGGGATTAAATCTTTTCTTTACCATTCGCCTTTCCTATGCCAAAATGGATCATTTTAACTAATAAGTTTCCTAAAAGATGAAAAATCATCATACCACTTGGAAAAAACAATTAAATTTAAATTCAAATATTGTTTTTAAATTTACATTATCAAATACTATTTTTTTTAACCTTGTAGAGCAAGTCTTGTACACAATTTTATTCCTACACAGCTCTTAGCCTAATCTTATTTTAATTAGGTTTAAAGATTGTTTTCTATATTTGTTAGATTTTGATTTTTCTTTCCATTAATAATGATAAATGGATTTTAAAATAAATATTTTATCTACCGAATAACATGAAATTTTACCCAACTTCATATCTAGAATGTATGAAATACATATGGACCTGCGAAAGAAAGAGAATTTTCTACTTAAATTGAATTGAATTGGAATTCTCAACAGATACAAATGGAAATAATTAATAAAACATCCCTAGAAACCGACTACGTTATGAGAAATCAAAATAAATTAGTTGAGTTAGGAAAAAGTACACAAAATGGATCTAATTTAAAATTATTTATCCTTAGTAGACTCAGTCTAAACTATTTATCCTTAATGACCCATTATCCAAACTATTTACCTTTCTACCCACTTATCCTTTTTTATTTAGCGTGTTGCGTCAACATAAATACTATGAAATATACTCTGACGTTATATATATACCATAGCGATATTATATAGAATGAGGTCAGTTCTTTGTGATACTCTGCCAGTATACTAATACCCAATTGGTATATAGGATTTTTTATTTAAGAAACAAATAAAAAACATTATTAAACTCTAAATTAGTAGAAAATATATTCGTTATATACTTTAGCGGTATATTTATACCATATCCATATCATATATTATTGAACTTAATCATCTGCAATATCCTGTTGGTGCATGTATACCCTATATCATACAAGCAGGTGCTGATGTCAGCATGATGTCAGCGCAAATTTTAATATTACGGGACAATTTTAATAGTATAAGGGTACAAAATATAAAAAAATATATGAATGTAAATAGTTTGCTTTAAAGGGATGCAAACTTAATTTTTCTTATTTTTATAAAACAAAAAAACTTGATATACTCAATATTTAGAGCTATATACACCTTATTACAAAAGTAGTTGACATATACTCTTACCATTACACGCACAAGTAATCCAAATATATCCTCTTCATCTAATGAATGTGAAAATTTAATTTTAAAAATATGTTTTATTAAAAAATTCATATCTGAATATATTAGATCCTTCTAGTAAAGCTCATTTCTTAGTTTGGGAAGAATATAAAGCACCAAATCGACTATACAGGACTTGAGCAATTGAGTTCGCGCAGATTGTTTTGCCTGGTCCATTTAGGCAAGTTGAGCATATACGGACCCAACTGAAACAGAAAAGCCATATCATCTGCTTATACTTTACCCGAATTCATTCTCATAAACTATTTGTAAAAATTACATTTTAAGTCAAAGATCTATCAAAAACAACTTCTCTATTTTTCAAAATATGATAAGTTTAGCTTATACTCAAGACTCCCTAGAACCCACTTGTGAAACTAAACTGTGTATGTTATTGTTGCCCCTGACTTTTTGATATTTATTTTATGTTATTACTTTCAGGGAATGAATTCCTAAAGGCTAGAATTATAAATGATGAACTTTCTTCATTCCTTCATGAATTTATGATTTATAAGGATAAAATAGAAGCAATTTGGATGGTTGAGAAAAATTCCTATCGAAAATTAGAGACACGTCTCTGCTCTCTCGAATTCGATTTATTGCAACTTACGCATAGTTTTGCTGTGATTTTTCCCAGTGAGAAGTTCCCTATTTTAATTTACCAACAGGCTCCTTTGCATATGTAAAAACATTACTTTTCTTAAGTTAATAATCCAAGCATCTCTAAGTCCTTTAATAGGTGTAAAGAAATCGTCCTTCAGTAATCACCAAAACAAAGAATTAGGTCAGGCGGTCGGAGCGCCTGAGCGCGACGAGGGTCGGCGGGACAGGCTGCAGCCGGAGCACCAAAGAGAGTTGAGTTCCAACCACCACTTGCCGCAACTAGTCACATTTAGGTCGGCCGGGAGGCCAGTATCCACACTGAGACGCCACACAGGGGCGACGGCCAATGCAGGAGCGTGCCTTCTGTGGGATTCACTTCGTCCTCCCTCAGGCAGGTTCGTGATTTCTATGAGAAATTGCGGAATTTGATACATGGAGTTTACGTAATAAAGACTTTGGAATGCTTGTGGATGGTATGTCACAGCCGTTAATGTAATGGCAGAATCCTTGCTTTTAAATTCCAGTATTTTGGCGATTTTGATCCTGTCATATACATTACACTGAAATTTCCAAATAAACTGGTTATCAAATTACTTGACACGTTCTATTCTGTCCTACTTCTTAACGTTCTCCCTTTGACGCCCCCAAGAACGACATACTCAATCATGATACTTGGAATTGGCAAAGCATACACAAGCAACCGCGTGCAGCAAAACCAATTCAAGATATCATCTTACATGCATAAAAATGAGAAGTTACAAAAATTCACTGGAGAATATACATACAAAAAGATACAAACATGCAAAGATGGGGCTCGAAGCTCCATCAAGAGTCCGATTAATTACTGTCTCATTTCGTCATCCAGTAAACCAAAATGAGAAACATGCAGACAGAGGCAACTAAGGAAAGAATGATGGTATCCATAGACTTTTTCTTCTTTATTGCTGAAAGGATATGGTTAACCTGCAAAATTGAGGAAAGAGCAAATAAAAAAAAGGATATAGATTCCATCTGTAACAGAAGTTTCTCCAGATACTTAAAACAATGTCATGCATGCCGGGGGGCAGCCTGGGAGCGGGCTCCATTCAACTTTGTTACTTCACTAGATCTTCTATCATAAAAAACTGCTGCTACTAAAATAAAAAGCTCTAAAGTGTGTGTTTCTAAGAAAAGGCAAAAAAAGGAGTTACTAGTTTCCGGGAAAAAAAAGGAGGCGAAAAATTATCCTGCTTTCTGGACCACTCTCTCTCAATTAACCTAGAACTGGCAGAAGTCTACAAAGACAACTAAAGGCACACACAATACTTCATAAAGATCTAAAAAGTACTTTACTTTGGCAATCGTATTCCTCTTTTATCATCTAATTTTATTTTACCTAGGGAGAATGGTCAAACTTACACATGTACCAACCAAAATTGAGCAAAATTGTCCTCTATTTTTAGATATTTACGCATTAGTTTCTCATCAAGAAAAGACTATTGTAGAATTCTAGACACCCATGGTTGGAGCTTTAACTTTAGAAGGCATTTAAATGACTAGGAGACCCAAAGAGTTGCAGATTTCCTCAAAACCATTGAACAGTTAAATGGATTGGAGGTAAGTGAAGATATCTTACGGTGGAGAGGTCACAAGAAGGGCTGTTTCAAAGTAAGTAATGCTTACACATATGCATCAAACACCTCAGTGCATAAACAACTGGCATTGGAGAGGCATCTGGAAAAACAAATTCGACACAAAGTGGCCAGCTTTATCTGGTTGCTAGCCAAGGAAGCAGCTCTCACCCAAGTCAATCTGATGAAGAGAGGGCTACCACTTAGTCCTATTGTTTCTTTTTGGTGGGGAAAATGCTGACACAGTTAACCATCTGTTTCTTCACTGTAAAATCACTGGACAGCTATAGAGGATTTTCTTAAATCTCAAAGGTATCTCATGGACTATGCCTGGAAAGATTACTGAAGCAATCCGGAGCTGGGATTGAAGCTGGTGTGCAGTCAAAAATAGAGATGGATTGAGAATTGTCTCTGTTTGCATCTAGTGGACAATTTGGAAGGAAAGGAATGCTAGATGTTTTGATAGCATAGATAATAGTATGCAAAAGATTAAGCTACACTGCCTTTTGTTGCTATGTTTTTGGAGTAAGTCAAATATATTCAAATGACACTATCTCCATAATTGATGTCCTAGATTCAATTTAGGTAGGAGTTAGCAGGATGTTGAAGTCAATTTTGTAAATTTGGTTTTCAGTACAACCTATGTAATGTTTGTGAGAAATATACGAAGTTACTAGTTTCAAAAAAACTATCAAGCCCTCGGTCTTGTATTACCCCCACAGAGGAAAAGGCCTTATTTTGCTCTTGATCTCAAACGGAGCTCCAACCTGAGGGGTAATTTTTTCGACCATAGTCAAAAGTTGAGGGCTAAATTTGGATATGCTTTTTCTCAACAACAACATACCCAATATTGGATATGCTTTTTCTCAAAGCATTAAAACGTGTAGAACACGTATTAGAGTTCATAAGTTCACGTTGGAACTACATTAATGGTGAAAGCATATAAAAGCTAAATGAGCAGGGTATAAATGGAACAGAAGTGTAACGAAGGGCAAAATTAAGAATTATGGGTAGTACAGGGACAACTTTGAACCTTTTCCCTTTTTTCTTTATGGCAGTGATGTCTGGATTGACTTACAGGTAGAAAAATTTATTAGCTCTCCTGCTTCAGCTCACCTCAGAATATTTCAATAAAAGCATAAGCATAGTTTACTTACCGTTGGGAGGCGACTGCTGACATTGCTGAGTTTTGAATTAATGCCACCAAATGTTGATCTTTGAAACATAAGTGTCTTTATTGTTTCTTGAGCTTGAGAAATCACACCATCCATCTAATATCAAGAAGTCAGTAATTCCTTTTGATGTATTATCAAGAGTCGGCATTTGAATACAACAAAACACACAGCTACAAAATTAACAGAGAGAACAGAACCTGATTACTCCAATAAGTAATTAGAAATTACAATGTCCATAGAAAATCTGTGGCCATCTACACAGGCTTTGCATTCTTCTAGTTTTCTCTTTACTTTACTGTTACTCAAAAAACATTAAGCTTACTACTTCAGAGGCAATGGTTTGAAGCTAAGAATATAGTGGCATATTATTTTGGTTTAAAGTCCATTTAGGCCTCCGTATTCATTTTAAGATTAAGATATTAGTACACTAATTAAGTCTTAATGTTTACCTACTTTCAATGTCTATATCTCATGTTTAGCGCATCAACCCAACTATAATACAAGGAAAGCGAGAGATCCACCTTGAAAGAGATGCAAGAAACAAAGTTTTTAAGGAAGCTCCAAGTGTTTGAGACATACTTGAGATATACGAAAAGACAGATCCAACACATACTAGTGGTGGAATTTTCTTCACATGACAAGTTAACCAACATCGACATATCAAAGGAACTTTGTAATTTTACCTGTCCGGTAGTCCTATGGAGTGTAGCACGTTCATTAAGGAGTGCTTGGTCATGAGACCCACTGCCATCTTCCAGATCTAACCTGGTCCGGTCAAACTCCCTAAAATCTTCAAGTAATGAAGCATGCTCTTTCTTAGCTATGTAACTTGAACGGAGCCGATTAAACTCCTACAGTCCAACAAGAAAGTTTTTTAAGTATCATTACCTTATTTGATAAGAGGATGTTTGACCAATCATGCTATTAGACATCAGAAATGCTCCATTGGGAAATGCAAACCAGCTGCTATTAAGTATTTCGGAGTTGTCCAATAAAATGCGCATACGATTTTACAATCAGACATTTAGTGACTACCATTACTAAAATTGCATGTCATACTTGAAAATTTTCACTGTTCAGGCTACCCTGGTTTACTTTGGCAATGAAATCACTGATGTCTGTCATTTCAACTGTTCTCCAGCAACACAACTAAAGAATTTACTCCATACACAGTCAATTTGCTAGAACAAAAAATTGTCAAGAGACAATTCTAAAAGCATAACTCATTATTCCCCTTAGTTTTCACTATGAATAAAACTACTTCTCAACATAGGTCTTCGATTAAATTTTGAATCTCATCAAACTTACCATGTCCAGCAAATCTCTTCCACTCATCGAAGTTCATCTTGGACATATTTGGCCCTTCAGATTGTTCAACGGCAATACACCATAGAGCCCATACACTTTATTAGTCAGATGGTTGTAAGTGGTGCTGATAGCCATGACAATACTGACAAGTGACAAGGACCTCTGTCAATGTTCCAAGAATAACTATTAGGTGAAACAGACCCCGTTATATATTTAACTAATTTTCAAGGGTATGTTTGTCTTAGGAACTCCGAATATCTAGCTTCCTAACATACCATGATAAAAGGTTTAGCTTCGCAGCCAATAATGAGATTCTAGTAAGGCATTTTCTTGTTTTATTTTATTTTTGTGATGACTAAGAAATTAGTTGCTTCAGTTCTAAAACTCGAAGATAGTTGGTCAGCCCTTATACCCTTCTCCACTTAAATACCAAACTTGGCGCAAGAGCAAGGTTCCAAACTCAAGATATAAGTTATCATACGTTCTGTGTTGTACTACCATTGCCTTTGAACCAAAGGCCTACGCAACAAGACATTAGCATTTTGCCTCGCACGTAATTTCATTACCACACAATTTCCATGGCTTATTTTTGCAGAATCTGTGTATAGTAGAGTTGCACCAAGATCCATCGGAAAAAAGAATTTAAAGTACCTGAAAAAGATCTTGAAGAATTTCTTGATGGCGAGTCAGTGTATGAGAGAAGATCTCAGATCCTCCCGATGAAACCCATGCTTGCATTTGTGAATTTACTTGTTGCAGTTGCTTGAGCATCTCATCTATACTAGATTCAAGATCGTTATCATAAGCATTACCACTTTTGTTTGAAACGAATTTACGATACAAATGCATCTGCTCATCCAGCTGAGCTTCGAGCTTCCTTGCCTAGTTTGATATGTTAAACCAGCATAAGAATTTTTTAATACATATATGGGGAAGAAATAGAAGCAATTAAAGATGAGATTTCAACAAAAGCTTCACTACATGACCAACAAGATCAATTTTCCAATGTGAACTTAAGTTGAATCAAGCAAAAGAAAAGAGGATCAACTAAAAGTTATCCCTACCACATGCAAACTGTTTGTAATGATCCTAGCCATGTCCACACCATTAGAGAACTCTCACGCAATCTTATCATACGCTCAAATGAACAACTATGCTTAGAGTAAGCGAGAATAATGGTTTTTCAGGGTTCCTACATTAAGCCCTAAAATCTAAAGTGAGACCACTTCAACCTAGCACAAACTTTCAGATGCTCATAAAATACCTTCTTCAAATTGCAACCAAGAAACCCTCAATCTAAATTCCAAACTCCCCAAATGGAAAGTGAGAAACTCTGTTCCCTTTGCCTGTGGGTCAAAAAGGGATATTGACTGTTTTAAAAACGGGGGAGGAGAGGAGAGAAAAACAATAAAGTGCCTGAATAAGAAGAAAAAATAATTGAATTTCAAGAAATGAATGATAACTGCGTGATAGATTCTTTTCCCTTTTGCATTTTGTCAAATATTTCATCTTTTGGAGCTTATTACTCCTTATGCCTGTTTTCTTTTAAATCAAAAGTTACTCCTTATGCCTAGGGATATCTCAGTTCAGATTTTTGTTAATTTCAAGTTTGAAAATAACAATGAGTGTCAGAGTATGATACAGTGAAGCTTCACATTGAGAGACTAAACATTTGAAGAATTGATTTTGGCAGTAATAACATTGTAGGCTTTGGCACGGAAGCATATATTAAAATGTATACTTGCGATCCAGCAAAAATGATCATGTTTTTTCTGTGATAATTTCTAAAAAGTAAAATATGGGGGACTTCTTGTGCAGATCATTGACAAAGCTAATTTGTCTAGAACACAAATACTTGAGTTCTACCATTCTCATTCGTTTTCCGCATGCAATATTTCATGTTTTTAGTAGTGTGGATTTGGAAGAAAATCAATCAAGTTTCAGTCAAAAGCACTTGCACAACTATTAATACGGCTGTGTACAATCACATCACCAAGTGCCAATGGAAGTTGTTATAGTCCAGATTGTCAACCCAAAAAAAAAATGTAACAATTTGAATCACTCTTTTAGGTCCATTCGAATAGAAAGCAAGAAAACACACCACTATGGATACCTTCTAAGATTTACCCTCAAGAGAAAAAAAGAAATATGTCTGTAATAATTGCATTACACCAAACTAAGTATCCTCCCTATGCTTCTTAAACAATAGCAGAATTATGTCTATGAGGGAATCAAAACACGAGCTGGACCAATAAGCCCATGCTTCCCTTCTGCAGAAAGCAGCATTAGCATCATCATAAACAATAGCAGAACCAATCCATTTTATATATCCTAATACCAGCAATCTAATGAAATCCAACAACTTAAAACTAAAATCTAATCCAATCAATGCCGCTCTCTGGAATGGCTTCGTGGTCTATGTTTACAGTAATTCTGGTAGCTCGGGTCATTGCACTGGAACTGTAAGATCCGGATCAATAATTCTGAATAGGTTTACCTTTAAATCTCCCTCGTAACTACAAGATCACAAAAACCCATCCACATAGATCTATTCATTTTCATCACTCAAATTCATCCAAAAATTTTGGAATATTTGCACAGCGACAACACAATTGTAGCGATATTAACAAAGTCAATAAGCAGAAACAGAGAATCCGTCTAAATCATTTTTTACATACAAAAATAAATAAACAAATAGAAATTCGATCTGAAATGATGAATGAATGTGGTTACCTGCTTTCGCAGGGAATCCCAAGAGGTAGGAGGATCCATGAGAAAGAGAGCAAGGAGGATCAGAGAAGACTTTGCCGAATGGAAGATTCTAGAATTCCTTTCTCTCCAAAATTGAGAGGAGAAGAACGAGAGGAATTAGAATTTGGAAGAAACCAATAGGGTACTGCGTTTGGTGAGGGGCTGAGTGGAGATAGAGCCGTCAAAACAAACCGACAGTTTAGCCAATTTGGCCTTTAATTAATTATATCAAAAATTGTTAAAATTTTGGAACACTTTATTTGGAGAGACTAAGCATAATAATAATGATTTAAAAATTAACCATGAATAACAAAATTCGGAATAAATTAATAGAAAAGATTGACTGACTCAATTGATTTGATTCTAATTTTTTTAAATCACAATTATTTGAGGTCAATTGATTTCTCAAAAAGAAAAAATTCAAACGAAATTATTAAAATAATTGTAAATTATAAATGGTTGAGTTCAATTTTTGTTTTGACTTTTGGCACAAGACCACCTGACAACTTTTGGCACAAAATAACCTGACCAAACCAATTGGAAAATCTCCGGTTTTGACCACACCAATCAATTTTCAGATCAGTCTGGAAGTAGGTCCATTTTTGCCATGTTACTAGCAATATTTTTTTTAGTCAATTCTTTTAGTTGGACCCAAGGTTCTCCACTTTAGCAAACTTAAAAGAGACTAACACCTTATTTGAATGGTTGTTACTTATATTATACTATTAATTTAATTATAATATTTATTTTATTTGATATTTAAATTTTATTATATCGTATTATTTAAATTTATTATTAAATAATGGCAAAAAAGTTTATTTAGCTAACAATTCATTTGATGTGATTGTATTATACCTTAATATTTTCTTTCTCATTTTATTTTTACGTATTATTTGATAATTTTATTTATCATTTACACTATCTTTACATAGTAAGTTTACCCCATACCTTATAATTTCTCGTATATTTATCATTCAACTTGTGAATATATGATATTATGCAATGATGCATTAAAATGCAATCTTTCCAAACATTTTATTCGTTTCATCAACAATACAAATACCATACAAAGGGCAAGGATGCTCAAGAAAAACTTACAAAGGACAAAACTATAAACCCTACTCCCTTGGCTAAAAACTGAAAGCCAACCATATTTAGCAGTATTTTAACTAAATATTCTATATATCAGTAATACTTTCATGTGATTTCCACCTACCAATTTTACATTAAAAAAGATGGAAAATTCAATAAGAGAAATGGCTATCTAATGAATATAGTTTAAATTATACTCCACCTATTTTAAAAATAATGATCTAATCTAGCTTGACATGAAATTTAAAAAAATAAGAATAAAAAAATGTAATCTTACAATCAAAATTAAAATAACAAAATATCATTTAATTTTATCACCTCCACATGAAAATTTAAACTTAAAAATATGATTAGGAAAAAAAGGTCATTTTTAAAAATGGATTGAAAAGAAAAACAGGTCATTCCCTTTTTCTAACAAAGTAAATAGTTTTGAAAGCATACACTGAAAATGATATGCAGTAAACCACTCATGAATATGCTATATATATGTCAAAAATCAAGAAATGAAATGCAAAGCTTTTCAACTATTAAGAAGTACGAAATTTCACATTGATTAAAAATACAGTCAAGTATGTGAAAGGTATTAGAAAGTGACTCGCATTACACCAAGGTAAAAAAAATACAAAAAGTTTAATTTTACAGCATGTCCATTTATATATATGGTATGCTGTCGACATATTGAAGTTACAATTTTACAGCAGGTTTCCTTTATACATATAGATGGGATGCTGATAGGAAAATGGACTCCAGCACAAATGCGCACTTCCCTGGTGATAACTCTTTCGTACTTGGATTCAATCAATCAAGACGCTCATCTGTTCTGCTTATGCAGGTAAAAAAGTATGTTTTCGCGTTTCAAAGGGAGTACTTAGACGAGCGGGAAACACAAATAAGAGAAAAGGAAACCAGTCACTCTCTCGTAGTCATTCTATAATGGTTAGGAGGTCGTCAATTTCCCTAAATTTACTTTCAGTCAACAAATGGATTGCCCTTAAAACCAGTTTCACTCTGTTGTATCCATTGCAACATTGCTGGTGCTAACATCAGTATCATCCTGTTTTTCCACCATCTCTATATCAGTATCTCCGTTTAAACTGCAGTGCTTTATCTCCCCTCCAGGAATCTCCGAAGGGCTAATATTGGGGGACATATTGCTTTCTGTTGTGCTCGGAGCTGTTAAATTGCTAGTACCCGCAGACAAAGATTCTGTACCTGTTGGAAAATTGTCATGTTTTTCCTCAGCATTGTGAAGCCTACCATCCCTAAGAGATGATGGCACTAGAAAGGAGGTTCTTCCACCTTCAGGCTTCCAATCTTCTTGAAGTTCTCTCCTTGGAACATTACCAGGACTCCGATGTGCAGAAGAAAGTACTTGTTTCATCTCTTGGAAAAAGGCCTCCAGTGGAAGAAGGTTCTTCTTTATCGCTAGACTAGCTGGCTGACTTGCTACTCCATTAAATGAATCTTGATCACAATCGGAAAGTACCTCGCACATCTGCAAAACCAAAAAACTAAATAAAGCACAAAACACCTACTTCACAACCCTAGCTGTGAAAATATGTTTTGTTTCGTATTTCGACAAATATGCATCAAATTCTCTTATTCTATAAAAGGGAGTAAGCAGGCCCCTCTCCGTCAACATGCTTGCTTGATGATAGGGGTATTTAGATAATTTGGACGGAGCTATTTGTTCTTATTGGTTGGAAGATGTCTGTTACTGTAGCTGTGTCTTACAGTTCTACATGCATTGACTATTTTGTCCCTTGTGCAATAAAAAATGCATGTAGGGACATGCTTCCGCCTAATATTAATGTTGTGCATCTTAGACTTTATACGCGGTGATACCTTGAATATCTACTGCCATGTAATTTTTCTGTCTTTCAGCCGATAGCTTAGCTTTATTAGGTAAACTTTTTGCAGGTTTCTTTTTGTCCAGTGGTTTGATCCTTTACTACATTATTTTGGCACTCCATTTTTGGTTTTGCCATGAGTAATAACAAAACTTACGTATTTGAAGTTATAATAGTGTATGATTAAATACATATGAATGAAATATCACAAGGAAATAATACACATGAAAGCAATATTTCATTAGAAGTACACATAATTTGTCCTGCAGTGTTTTCAAATTTTCTAGCCTATGAGATCGTTAAATTAGGTATTCAAGTATTGCCAATTTTTTTTAAATTCAATTACTCCAGACATTTCATTTCCAAGTTTTGTTTCAAAGTGTTTAAAAAAAAAAAAGTTGCACTTCAAATTTTTGACCTATTTTAGTCTAAACATTTTCACTTTGATCGTTAAAGCACATTTTCACTATCTTCTAAACATTCAATATTTGATATCAGCGTAAATCTGGCTTGCTTTGAGCTGAATTTTAAAATTGATTGTTGTCACATTGATGCCTGTATAAACTCAACATGCTTTCACTTTCTTGCATTAGTTTTAGCTACGGAACCCTAATTCATTTATTGCACGAAAGGAAGAAATCTATAAATGCAATGGCAAAAGGATGAATTTTTACATTATAAATTATAATGAATAACTTATATACATGTCTTAAATTACAAATTAGATATGGGAAGTTCATTTAATTTTATCTTGACCTTAAGTTGGCTACCCCACGCCACTTCTTAAAGTCAGCTTCTTCTTTATTTAGTTTCTCTATTATGAAGAAAACAAGAATATATTTTGGTTGGAAACATGTCAATTTCTCTTTAGACTAAAAATGAGATATTCAGACAGGTTAAATTTTAGGAAAAATTACTCTTTCTTCAACTTTATTCAATATGTTTTATTGGGAATGGGCCTGTGCACTGCACGGGCTATTCTTTACTAGTTATGCATTCTTGAAATATGTCAGGGAACAGAATATTCACCTTATTGTAAAGCTGAGCAACACTCAAACGATCCACTTCACCATCACAAGCAACTTCAGAGATTCCCTGTGGAGCTGCATTCAGAAGTGCATGACGGGATACTAGTCAGTAGCTTCTTGACGCACTGGACAAGCTTCAAGCAATGAATGACTATACTTACAAATTGCAATAAGTTTTGGGAAATTATCAACCATTTCAGAGCCAGCTGCCTCAACACTTCGACTCGTTTCGTCTACAATCTTGGTGTCATACTCCATCTCTTTCCCAGGCAGTTCATGCGGTTTCCCATAACCCTGAAGGAAGCACATGGATACAAATAAACCACATGAATACAGGTTTAACTGTCCTAGAATGATCAAACCAATCAATGCAGGAGCAATCCCAACTATTAAAACATAAATCATAAAGGAACATAATGAGAAACAACAATCAAGAAACATGAAAATGAAAAAGTCAAATTACAAAGGTCAAAAGCTGTTCTTAACAACAAATACAACAGCAATATAGTTGAGATTAGTCATGATCTATCTACCAAAGACAAGCAGAAGGAATAAAGACTGTCCATTTGATAATGAGAAAACAAAACCAAGTAAAAATGAAATTTTATTCCTTAAACATTACTGAGAAAGTCTGTTGAATGTAATTTCTAGCACACTCAAAGGTTCTTTCTTGAGAGAACATCAATTTCGCAGGCTCTATTAATCATAGGGAAATGTAGCT
The DNA here is from genome assembly GCA_025774065.1 of Solanum ossicruentum. Taxonomy (NCBI): domain Eukaryota; kingdom Viridiplantae; phylum Streptophyta; class Magnoliopsida; order Solanales; family Solanaceae; genus Solanum; species Solanum ossicruentum. Next base: position 16,922,401 of record JAOTQR010000092.1, on the reverse strand, counting down.
TTTGATACAGCAGGGGACACCACAAGCTTACATACTCGATGATTAAGAAGTAGAAGGAACATGAAGTTCCACACAAGGCTGGCCTGCTAACATGGAATGACAACAGAAATATACCTAGAGATTACAATTTACAGGACTCCAATCAAACCTGGTTCATAGCTCTATGGCTCATAAGGAGCGAGCATAGCACTAGATCTACAAGTCTTAATTTTTCTTCTGAGATGAGTAGACACCAGGAAGTAAAAAACAAAGGAAAGAAGACAGGAGATGAGTAGACACCAGGAGGAAAAAAACGAAGGAAAGAAGAGAGAGCCAGATTTGTTATTACCCTCTTTGGATACAGATCCATGACTAATAGACTTCCAAGTATAATCTAATGAACTCTGACATCAGAGATTTTTGAAAATTTAAGATGACTTACAACAACTTCTCTCTGATATTCAGCATTAATTGCATTCTCAAGAAGCATCACCCTTTTCCTTATAAATTCAACTTGTCGTCTCTGCATCTCTCTAAAATGATATAACAAAGAAGAATCTTGATGAAGTTGGGTTCTGTTTGAAGGATCGCTTGTGCCATGTGAGGCTTCATGGTTAGTCTCATCAGCAGCCTTCACCTGATTTCCAGTAGTTCCAGCATTAGCTGTATTCACACCATTTGCTGCTTGAGAAAGTCCTGGAACAGAAACTTGTGCTTGTGAAACCCCTGAAGCGGGAAGAACCTGAGAAACTCCAGGAGCAGGAGGAACTTGTGGCTGAGAAGCTCCAGGCATGGGTAAACTTATAGAAGGAAGATTCAGCTCTTTACAGACAACTTCTTGGATTCTCAACTCTTTGTCATCGATAATTGCTTGCCATCTTCCATAACCATGCCTACACAAAATATAGAACAAGTAGCATATTGTGCACATTAATTGAACCTAACCATTTGAACTACAGTCCTGGAATTTCCACAGTTGAAATGATCAATGATGCATTCAATAGGAAAGGCAGAATGAATAGATGTTACGACACTGCACGCAACGAGAAATTGCATTTCAGAGAACGAAGAAGAGGATGATGGTTGAATGACCACACACAACACTGGCATTAGTAGATGAATAAACATACATCATCCATACATTAGGTACCAGTTATACAACAGTGGTCTTATCAACCGTTTATCATTTAGTAACTTCTCAATTGGAGCAGGCAACAGAGTCTCAGGCATCCATTCATTCATCGTGGATTTGCTGGGAAGATATGCAAATGCTGGGTAGTGACTGAAGATTTGAAGCAAGCACTGATTAGCTTTGGCAGAAAGATGTGAAAGAGGAAAAACAAGACTTAAAAACTATACGTACTGTATAATGTGGACAAGATGGAAGGAAACCGTAAGAACACTAATGGGAAAAAAGGATCATCTTTCATCTTTCTCGTGCAAAGTTTAGATGTCTTCATGTTAACATTTTTGGGCAAGGGAGACATAATGATAGAGAAGAAATCCTGGAGTAATGGGACCCTTTTAAGCATAGAAAGAGTACATCAAGCACACTGGAACATAGCTAGCACCATCTTAGCATTGTTGTATTTAATTAAAATTACCTTTCTATATTTTAATATATGAAAAGCCAAAAGGATTTTATTTTAAAAATTCACGACAAGGGATACCCGCAGCCGCTACTACCCTTGGGTGCGCATAGGGTAAGCCCCCACTCATATTTAATAGCTCCCAAACCACACGAGAGAGATAACCTACACTAGGCAAGCCCAGTGCGACGAACTCGACCAAAAGGCAAATCCCTTGCTTTCGTTGTCAAGGGGTTTCGAACTTGAGACCTCCAACATGGAAGTCCAAAGCCCAAAACCATCGGGTCACCTCGAAGGGTAAAAGAAAATTTGTTTGAGAAGGAAACAACTCCAAAAGGGTCAAATTTGCTCCTGCACTATCCGAAATTGAGCAACTTTTCCCTCTATTAGATTTTGAGTCTAATCTTACCCCACTGTCAGATTAAATTCTGGTTTTTGCCCTTGACTTCTAAGGGAGCCTAACCTGAGGATAATTCTAAACCATAGACAAAAGATATAGGGTGAATATAGCTTCTCTCAACGAAGTTGGAAACATGAAGTTCCCAATTTCACATTGGAGACTCTTGTAATGACAAGCACAAAATGAGATACTTTGCCAACAGTAAGGGTGTGAATGGACCAAAGTCAAAAGGAAGTGGGAACTTCTTCCATAAAAATCGGGCAATGTCAGATAGTACTGGGCAAAGTGGGAACTTCTTCCATAAAAAGAAAGTGGAATCAAGGGTATCCTACATTTTGGTAGTATATCTATACATCTCATGTGTATTTATAAATTTCATTCCAAACCCTGCTCTCGCTTTTTTGATGTTGAATCCAAATCCTTCTCATTTTAGAAGTCGTACCGGAAATTTCTGAATTTTCTTCCCGTAGACATTGTCGGAGTAACATGAAGACTGTTCAGAAGTACTCTTTCAAGTATGCAGATGCAGTGAAATAATCTCTGTTCTTTCTTGAAATCATTGGGCAACGTTATGCTCCGCTAATACAATCGAAAAAATTGAGCAATGTTATGCTCCTTCTAACTTTTGGTTTAGTTTTAACCCTGCCATTAGGAAAATCTCTCTCTTTTTCCCTTGATCCCCAGACCCCAATGATACTTAAACACAAGAGAAATTTTAAACTGTGACCTATTCTTGAAGAATTGGACAAGTAGAGTTTGTTCATTTTACGTTGGAGCTTTCTTAAAAGTAAGGGAAAATGGAAGGCCAATTTGTCAATGGCAAGGATGTGAAGGAAAAAATCTATTGTTGGGTGAGCACTTTGTGATTTTGGATCATTCTGTCTTCTTCAGCTTATTGGCCCGTCTTTTGCATATATTTTGAGACTAGCCAGACCTTTTTGTATATTTTAGTCCACTTTTGGAACTTGTACTCTTTTTTTTTGTGTATAGCAGCTCTGTACTAGTGACTTCCAGGTTCTAGGAGGAATTCTTGTATTTTTTGTATTTATGTATTTTCAGTTGGTCTTGTTTTTGTCCTTCATTATCAATGCTATTTTCTTAGTTTCTGTTAGTTTCCCCCAAATACCCATAACTTACAGTTCGGGTTACGGATTAGCTTGCTTATCGATGGGTTGTGGTAGGCGCCATCACAGCCTGGGAAATCAAGTCGTGACATAAAGCTAGATTGATTCTCTTTAATGTCCTTAAGTGTATCCTCTATCACTCATTCCCAGAGTTCGATCGTGCGACTCATAAGTTAAATGTCATGATAGTTTGGCACAATTTTGAGTATCTCCTTCATTTATATAAATTGGAAACAGGATATTATTTCTCTCCTAGTTGGGCATGCTACCACATCTTAGTATAGCACTAATAACCACTAGGGAGACATTAAATACTCCCCTTGTCCCATCTCATTTGATGTTGTTTGACTGGACACAAAGTTTTAGAAATAAAGGACTTGTGAAACTTGTCGCATAAAATAAGTCCTGCATACTGTTTGTCTATAAAACACCTCATTAAGAGATGAAAATTTTTTAAGTTAAATTATTTCTAAATATAGAACATGGGCAAGTGCACATCTTAGAAGTTACTCCAAAGTGGCTCATCAGTTTCTAATTCATGACAGATCAGAGGAAAAAAAGAAAAAGAAATGAAAAGATTGCATACTTTAGTACTGCTCGTAGCAGCAGCAAATCATGATCTTCCTTCCAAACACGTCCACCTTTTAATCCAGGAAACCAAGAAACAATGTCCTTCGCAAAAAGAGGACCACTTCTCTCTTCATTGAAAGCCTTGACCTGCAATAACCAACACTTGGTGAAATTTAATAATTAATCTACATTAGAAACTGTAGCTTAATAAGCTCGTGTCCTTGATGAGAATATCAGATCACTTGAAAACTTTAGTAGCAGCAAAACTGTACATGACACCATGCATATATGACTGTCTTCCCAATACAACAAACTATAAACATAGGAATAAGAAGTAACATTGCATTGATCAGGCTATACAAGGATACATTGGAAAGGAGCAATTCATGGAAAAGAAGTGAATGTCCCCTTTGTCTCGATAGTGGGATCAGAATTATCAACTCGTGCAAACAGAGCAACTTGTACTTACTTCCAGGCCCAAGTATTAAAAAGAGCAGAGAGACATCCAAGGTCAAAAGGTGAATACATTAGGAAATTGATGAACCGAGTGCATTTATAAACCACACTCCCTTGAACTTTATAAATTAGGATTATAATTTCCAAACATAAGTCTATCAATGAACTCATCTTTGTTGGAATTATCTATAATTGAAAATATATTATGACAAACATGAATTGTCAAAACTACTTCATATGAAATATTATATAATCTGGGTCTGATGATCTTGCAACTCTTTATGTATTTACCTGAAGTCAAGAAACAGGCAGCAAAACAGTTCAAAATAGAGAATTGTGGGTGTTCTTATTAACATCACAACATCTAATATATTTTTTTGAGAAAGAACATCTAATATATTTGCAGTTACTTACAAAAAATATTAAAAGAATGACAAAGTAAAATCAAATTCCTAAGCTATCACCTATTTACAATCAACTGGCCCCCTCAGACTGAAGTACACAAATCGATGTATTCCCAACTTGTCGTGATATTCAGTTTTCTAGAATTTCTAAGAGCTTTAAGATAGATAAAAAAACAGTTGACCATCCCAACTAAAACAGAATCACAATATCCTCAGTTTGCAACTTTGAACTAAATGACAATCAACTTCTATAAATTTCATATCGAATGAAACACTGGATTTGATGTAATATATTGGGCTGTTCAATTAAAACAATATAACCTCAAAGGCTGACATCATCATACTCCAAACTTTTCAAGTGATTGCTTCAGCTACAACAACTCATACATGGCCAAATCCATGGCTCTATACTCTGCCTAGTGCTCAATCAGACAATATATGTTTCTTACTCTTCTAGGAAATCATGTATCCTCCTAATATACACAATAAACTATTGTAAACCTTTTTTCTAACGTTGAATCGCCCTAGATGACTTCTATCCCAATATAGTACCCCTCTCCCAGATTCTCTCAAGATACTTCACTATTCTAATTAAAACATTCTAAAGGATATCTATTAGCGAGTACGGAAACTAACTTACAACAGTCATTGGAAAAGATGCAACCAATGTAGTACTCCCCCAGAAAAGAAAAAAAAATGTAGCGCTCCGTAAGTTTCAATCTTCTCTTTTCAAGTCCATCTCAAAAAGAATGCCTCGTTCTATATTTGGTAACTGTATAATTCCCATGTTCTAAATGGTATGTTTAAGAATACAAAATCCAAAGAGCATTTTAGTACATTACACATATCTTTAGTTTAAGACCACAAGATTGAAAAGTCTCATTTTCCTAAGCTCTGTGCTTAGTCAAAGTAAGACACTTAAATTGAAATGGAGGGAGTAACAATTAGACAGTTAAATTTGCCAGCCAATCAACGATGTCTTCCAACATTTGGAAAGAGTTTCCCATCTCCCTATAGTAGCTCGACATTAAGATCAGTTGACGTGTCTACTGGCTTACAGTCCAGTAATTCAGTTTCTTCCCAAATGCCTCTCACATATTTTCCTCATAATATGATATGTAGGATGCCTCATTTAGATTGGGTACTTCATTTACAAAGAGTACGATTAAAACCTCCAAAAATATTGATGTAATAAATTCTGGAGAAGATGTAAATGACTAAAATGGTGCAAAAATTGCCCGGGCATGATCACTCTGAACGATGTAAATAAAATACCAAATGACGTCTGAATCTCAGTTCAAAAAGAAACAGAGGTAGAACATAAATTAGAACGATTTTCATTCAGGAATATTCTTCATTGGAAGTAATGAAATAACAATTACCCTGACTCAAACGTCATAGGTCATAGATATCTCAATGAAGTGAAAAAAAAGAAGCACGAGATCATACACTGATTATATACAAAAGTTGAACTCTTGAGATAAAGAGAGAATTCTGAGAAAAACGTATTCTCATCTAAGTTTTGCGGCCTCTTCACTTTTGATGCCGTGCCCGTGTCGGATTCTCCAAAAATACGCTATATTTGGCGAATCTGACACGCACCCGTTGACATTTTTGAAGAGTCCAAGCAACATAGATTCTCATTAGCTTCTCCACATCTAATATAGTAGCTCCAGAGTTGTGTCTAAATGATAACAAAAGAACGAAAAAGTACAATTAAGTCCCTCTCTATGTCCTATTTATATAACAAATGAAGATAAATGAGCAATACATCCCCATGAATAGTGTCTTCAGGAGGCCAGACCATCATTATTATTAAACAATAATCCATTAACAAGTGATTAGTTGATTCGGTCATCCAAAACATCGCATACCTCTGATATGGTTAAGTAAACTTAACAACAAAATTAATTAGCCATGTAATTTGAGATTTTCCAATTTATATTTTCTGAAAATGGAATAATAAATTCAGTTCCAGGGTCAAGCCCTTAATACGTTTAAACAGATGCCGAGATGCGTACAGCAAAAAGACGCAATTCAGAAAAAGACTACCTTAAACCATCAGTAATCAATATGTCAGTTGATTTTCCTTTACACAGAGCAATATCTCATTTACCAGTTTGGAAGTATCTATAAAGAGCTACAGTATATGCAATATATTGAGCACTTCAAGCTACTTCCTGGGAAGGTAAACAAGGTGAAGAAAACGTTTTTCAGAACTGAGAATATTTCTTTAAAATCCTAAAACTTGAAAAGAATTCAAAGTTTTGAAAAGACGAAAAACCATCAAACAAACACAGCTTCATAACTTTTTTTTTAAAAAAAAATCTGCCCTCATTCCAAATAACACTAGATCTTACTGAAGTTGTGTCAACCTTTCAAGTGATTTTGGTTGGTGCAGAAGAGTAGCTTCAGTTCAGACCAAGTAGAAATGTTTCGCATAAGGTCTTTTAAGTTACTTCATGTGAACAATAAAAAAAGGACCTATGCTTACTCCTTGTTTCCCTACTGCCACAAATCTACCTACATTCTTCAGTAATAAAAGCATAAAAGCCAAAGAAATATGCCATTACGTCACAGGGATGCTATGAATCTGATTTTGAGGTTCTTTTATTGTATGTTCTGAGTTAAGTGTTCTTTATGAGGTCCTTCAACCGCACTTCGTTGTTGCAAAAGATTTACTTACCTATTAAAAACCCTTCTTTCAAATGCATGCTGCATCTCAAAAATTGACCACACAAATAAGACCGTACATCCACATTAGACTATATGGTCATATGACAGATCAAAAGAAGCACCAGGAAAGTAGGGACAGTTTACAAAGCCCCACTGCAATAAAAGTTGCTCACAACTAAAACAGCATTGACCAGTAGCCACCAACCTTGGAGTCCAGCAAGTTATCTGATTTGAAAACTTACCTTGTCTCTTATAAGAACCAACACCGCAATCCTCAGTAGCACATCGGGTATTCTAAGTCCTTCTTTTGGAACCCCATCTGCAATCCAAAATGTTAAATGCTTTGACCCAATTGATGCGCAGAGGGGAGGAAGGCAGAGAAATTAAAGCAGTAAAAAGTGGACAAATAAGAGTTTCACGAGAAAGATGTAAAGAATAAATATAAGTCCTTCACCTGTAAATGTTGGTGATTCAGTAATATCTTCAGCTATATGTGACAAAAACAGAAGTCCGTAACTGTATGACAGACGAGAAGTAAACAAATTATTTTCCCTTTCAGACAAATCAAGTGCAGCTACTAAATGGGGGGAGGGATACAACAGCGGGAATTTGTCAAAATAATACCATATGATAAATCATAATATATGAGAAGCCATCAAGTTGCCATCTACAACTGACAGAGAAAACAAATTTAAGTTCATTCGACACCAACTTCTGCAGTAACCGAAGACAGCTGGTTGGATGGTTTGTCTTTTTCTTTTTTTTTTTTTTTGAAACCAGTAACTTGTGTGTTTTTCTTAAATGAACAAAACAGCACATCTGTCTGAAACCATATCTACAATGTGACTCTAAGACATTGAAGATATTCTGACCATCAAAATGGAATCTAGTACATCAAGAATTTATATAGTTTCTCCTGAGATGGACTGTTTACCCCAACGTTATTTTGCTTTACCCGAAGGTTAAAAGAGCAAAATACAGATCAATTTGATCTTTTGCACAGAAATATCCAAATTCTCGAAACTTCTGGAGTTTCTTTCAAGATTGTCCACCAAATGCTAACTAAATCCTGCTTCCCCCAAACTCACAAAGGTTTCAGAAATATTGTATGGCATAATGCAAGAGATGCCTCTAAGATTAATAATATTAATGAAAATCCGCTTGCAATGAAGAACACATAAATAATATCTGGGACAAAGAGAGGTCCCTTTTATTATCAAGTTTTCCTGGGTAAATATAACTTCTTTTGTAAGAAGCTAAACAAAGCAAGCTATTTAATTTTGTTGTTAGTCTAAATACAACTTTGTTTGCGTTGTTACTTTAATTTTGTGGTATTGTATCATTAAAATCATCGTTACTTAATGACAAAAAATCTCATTTTATGTAACAACCAATTTGATGCAATCACATCGTTACCTTTTTATCCCTCTCATTTTGGTGTTGGTTATTATCTAACAATCTTATATAATCCTTTACCATACATTTATAGTTATACTCTATACCCTACTTCTCTTGTATGACTACCCTCCAAATTGTTAATGTGTAACATTATGTAACGAGGAAAATGGTAAAAATCTGTCCAAATATTGTATTCATTGAAACGATACAATACAATAAAATACAACATATTATAAAATGATATATAACAACTATCCACATTAAAGTTGTTATTGTAAACAACACCTCAATATTCAGTAGGCATGTTGTTACTGTGCACAACACCTCAATATTCAGTAGGCATGTTGTCACTGTGCACAACACCTTTGATATTCAGTAGGCACGGATACAAGAGATTAGGAAGATTAATGAAGAGTCACTTTAAAGGACACCAAAAGATGACCTCTTTCATTTATAATAAAACAGCAATCATGATTTTAGAAGGCATGTGATGCATCCGGTAAGAAGGTGTCACCAAAACTTAAAGGAAAGTTCTACCGAGTAGAGGTTACGCCAACTATGTTGTATGGGGCCGAGTGTTGGCCAGTTAAGGACTCTCATGTTCAAAAGATGAGTTGCAGAAATAAGGATGTTGAGGAGGATGTGTCAACGTACAATGTGAGAAAAGATTAGGAATGAAGATATTTGAAACAAGGTAAAAATGGCCTTTGTGATGGACAAGATGAGAAGCGAGACCGAGATGTTTGAGCACCTAGAGGGAAAACTGTAGATACCCTGGTAAAGAGGTGTGCGAGGTTAGTAGTGGCGGGTTTAAAGGAGGTAGCGGTCGGCCAAAGAATTATTCGAGTGAGTTGATTAGACGTGACATGGCACACCTTCATCTTATTGAAGACATGACCTTAGATAAGGGGTTATGAAAGTCGAGGAAGGTAGAAGGTTAGTAGGTGGCCGAATGTTGTCTCCTTGCATTCCATTAATATTAGTACTAACCTTGTAGTTTCTTGCCTTCCAATTCTGTTATACCTGCTGTACTTTGCTTTGGCCTTACCTGTGTACTTTGCTTTGGCCTTCGGTTATCACATTATTTTGTTGTTGTTAATGTTCCTCTTCTGAATGTTATGTAATGATTTTATTATCATTTGCTATGCCTTGCATCTGTATGTCATTTTTTAAAATTGCTTTGTTATGAGTTATTTTAGTCGAGGGTCTTTCGAAAACAATCTCTTGACCTCCATGAAGTAGGGGTAATGTCTGCGTACACCCTACCCTTCTTTTACCAGGAGCAGTCTATCATAGAGAAACAAGGAAAATATACAAAACTCAAATTTGATAGCTTTAGCGTACTCTTTTATTTCTTCATAAGTTTTCTGCTTCAGTCGTGGTGTGAATTCTGCCCAGTCATACTCTCCAACTCCAAACCTGTAAAGAAGATAGATTGTTTCAACACTCTCATGCTTTCTGTGCACAACAGAAAAATAACACAGGAAAAAACACAGAATGGAAAGGCTGATGGCCAGATGATACCTCATTAAAATTTTGACAAATGCGGCCCTCTGGCTTTGATTAAACCCCAGTACTCTGAACGATTTTCCTTCTCCTTCCATCAAAGGAAGCGGTACAGAAGAGTCCACTGCCAGAGTAATGAACTTTTCCTTAGATACTATCAAGTATCCTAATTGATATAGTTTAAGTCTAGTTTAAATGAGAAATAAAATTAAGAGTTCATATTTCACCTCGGCCTCTCTTTCTGTAAGGTCTTCTCACAACTGGCACTCCAGGTAAAGCTGTCTCACCATCACTCATATCCACTTCAAAGTTATCATCCTCGCCATCAGAGGTCACCTCTTCCAAACCAGCAAGATCATCATCTTCAACAGACACCATCTGAGAGGAAATGAAGAGATAGTCATGACAACAGAAAAACATAGGGTATCCTGGTAAATACATTTTCAATGCAATCTATGTACTGTTTCATTCATTATAAAAATAGATACAGTTACCAGTTTCATAAAAAAGAGTAGTTAAGTACTTGTGAAAGTTGACCACAATAAAGTAAATATTAAAAATATGCTCCCTCCATCCCAAATTGTGGCAACTGTCGGACTTCATCATTTCAAGAGTCAAACATGTTTTTCTTTGATCGCCAATTATTATATCCTTTTAAATATTTTCAACCGTTAATTATTATGACATTTAATACTTCTTATGTAGTTTCCAAATACGTATATTTTATAACAACAACAACATACCCAGTGGAATCCTACAAGTGGGGTCTGGGGAGGGTAAAATGTATGCAGACCTCACCACTACCTCGTAGAGGTGAAGAGGTTGTTTCCTGAGAACCCTCGTCTCAAAAGCCCATAAGCATAATACACTAGATATGAGAAAAGGAAAGGAAAGGGAACAGAAAAAGGGGACTAATAAGGAAGATGGAAAAAGACATGACAAGGTGTACAGGCAATGTAAATACTCTAAGAGCAAACAAATATAAGACTAATAATAACAACATATGATGTGAATACATCACTACTCCTACTAACCTACTATAATATAGTCAATTACCGACCTACCCCTACTAACCTATTAGCCCTGTACTCTAATACGTAACATCCACTCTTTTCTATCTAAGATCATCTCCTCGGTGAGATGAAGTTTCACCATATCATGTCTGATCACCTCCCTCCAATGCTTCTTCGGTCTACCTCTACCCCTCCGCGTATCCCCTAAATCCAACCTTTCGCACCTCCTAACCGGATCCTCAATAGGCCTTCTCTGCACATGTCCAAACTAATGCAGTCTCGCTTCCCTCATCTTGTCCACCTTTAGCCTCTCCTAGATAACCTCATTCCTAATCCTATCACTCCTAGTATGTCCACACATCCATCTCAACATCCTTATCTCCGCAACCTGCATCTTCTGAATTTGACTCTTGAATATTTTATCTTCTTTAAAGAAAACTTAAACATTCTATATCCGAATTCACGGTCAAAATTAAGAAATTTGACTCTTGAAGTCCAAATTGTGTCACATAAATTGGAACCGGGGAATAAGTACAGATGGAAAATTGAAATAATGACCAGATTAACATGTACAAAATGTAGAGTTCAATACCCTGTCAATTCGTTCAACAGAAGAAAAATTGAATAAATGAAAGACCCACGTGAATGGCATTCCACACCTGTTTACGACTTCTCTTTCCCTTGCCCATACCATTGAATTCTTCGACTTTATGCATTTCATATCTATCTCGTAACAACTCTTCCCAGTAAGTTGCTCTCTCAGAATCCAAGGGAGGAGTTGGGATATCTTCTTCTGGTGTTGCTTCTGCTTCTTCTTTATACTCAAAATTAGCTACCTGAAACATTCAGAAGTTTTTTAGCTTGTCCTAGATTAGCTAACCAAATACAAAGCTCAAAAGCACCCAAAGAAAAGCTAAAATGAGAATAAACTTTAGGAAGAAAATACAACAACAACATACCCAGTGGAATCCCACAAGTGGGGTCTGGGAGGGTAGAATGTACGCAGACCTTACCACTACCTCATAGAAGTAGAGAGGCTATTTCCTGGGAACTTTAGGAAGAAAATACTTTCACAATTAAACCAATATATTATCACAAACACTTTCTTCACACGTGTCCTTTTCTTCATTGGGAAAAAAACTTGGAAACAGCTTCAACTATATAAGGCCTGCAGAACAAATGCAAGTTGCAACTAAAAGGCTATGCAGCATATGATTTCCTTATTCTTGCATGAAAACCTTAGAGAAGAACAGTCAAAGCATCTCTTGCTTAGGAAGTACTTAATCAATTAGACAGTGTAATGGCAAGAGTCAAGCATATCAAGATAACTGGAGATACCTTTACACCTGAGAACATATCTAGTATGAAGCATTGGATTCTAAGTCCAGAAATACCAAGCTCACACTGTCCTGGTATTATTGCTAAATGAAATTTTTATGGTCATTTATAAGTTTATTAAAGGGAAAATAAAAAGGAAAAAAAATAGCACTCAAGGTGCAAACAAGTTAGAGGTACATGGTTAATATGGTTACTGACAAAAGACCTTCATATTCCACCTCACACACTCCTATCGTATTCGTAAAGATCCTCCTCTTATTAGTGTCGGTATCTTGCAATAAATTTTTGTATACCATCTATTCTTCAACATTTATCATTAAATTATTCTTCTACAATTTATTTTTTTTATGAAGTGAGAAATTTCATTAAATTATAAAATTACTGAATTAAAATGTAAGAACTCATTGATTTATTAACAAGGTGACATGTTCATTATACATAAATGGATTTGATATTTCTTATATGCAATTTTAAATTGAATAAATGACACCCACAAATGCAAGTGGCAAAGTCATGAGTAGGATTAAGTGCATTAACTTAAGACATGAGCAATCATACCCTAGTAGAAGTGTATTCCACATCAAACAGTACCTCTGCAAATTTAAGGGAATTTTATTTAACTTTACTAGTATAACACTTCAGAAGAACCAAATATATGTATTCTGTTCCACCATTTTTACAAGTGCAAGTATAGGTTAATATTTGAACAGATTCAACTTCAGCACTGAGAAAGTGTTTCAAAATCTAATTATGGTTAATCTTGAGTTTTAGTGTCGTGTTTAAATGATCTTAAATGCGTTCACAAGGGCACATGATGTAGGTGAGGTGCTTAAGACATGAATCTAGAAGTTTTACACGAGTTGGAAGTGCAGCAAATAGATATTGAGTCTTAAAAGTGGTGAAATGTTGCTAACCAATGCATAACCTACTGTTAAGTGTTCCCAGAGTTACTCTCGCATTTGCGAGAAACCAGCCCCAGTCTCCAGGGTTCTGCGAGAAATTCCTGCGCTGCAAGAAGGCCAGACTTGCCCGACTGATGGCACACACAATGGGCTCGGGCCATGTGGGTGCTGTGCATCCTCCCGCACTATAAATAGCTCTCTCCGCCCCTACCGTAGGTATGGAGGGACAAAGCATGTTCTAAGGAATGGAAGTTTATAGTGATTATCCCCAACTCCCTATTAGATAGACATTGGGGGAAGCTAGTAAACACAAATGCTGGCACTCCAAATCACTTTCCAATAATAAGAATGTTATAGAGGAGATATAAACCTTGAAGGCCTTCAAAAATGAATCCTCTTCTTCATCGTCCACGGAAGCATCCTCATCTACAACTTGCTCGCGATTGAGCAATCTGAGAAAACAAAATAACAGAAAGATCAGTACATTCATTGACATAAAACAGATACCAACCCTGAGCGAACTAAAGAAAGGAGGAGAAAGTGAACCTGACATAAAGAAAACTCACCTATCAATTGCAGCATCATCATAATGTATTTGTCGCAATTTTCCAGCCTCATCATTCTCATCAGCAAATAACTCTTTTGACCCATACCTTATAATATCATCCAGTTCTTCCTGAATTAAGACTGTAATTAGTCACCTTTCCATCGTACTACAGTCAATTATGATGACAATCCACAGAATGCTTTCGGTGTTGATCAATTGTAAAACCAAAATCTTTTCTTTTCCTCTTTTTTTTTGTTTGTGGTGGTGGGTGGGGGTGGGGAGTGGGGCGTGGGGGGTGCTGCAAACCAAGTAACAATCACAGTTGTTACTTCAATAGTTATGACTAGGAGTTGGGTCATGCCTGAGAATATTACAGAAGCATATGAGAGTTGGACTTTGTGGAAAGTTAATAAAAACATCAAGAAGTTTTGGAAAATGACCCGTGCAAGTATTTTTTGGTACATATGGACAGAAAGAAATCACAGATGTTCAGATGACATCTTAACTCCAAAGCACTCCTTTTAGGCTTAATGTCTACTAATCCATTTGGTTGGAGTAACCTAATCCCCATAAATAATGCTGATTTTGTTTTTTTCCTTTTTTGGAGGCAAGGGTAACTTTGAATTCACAAAATAATCATCATCCAAGGGATGATGAATTGGAAACTTACATCCCACGGTGGTGAGCACACCCTCAAAAAGATGCACAGAATTACAAGTTTCCTATAAAATTGACTATCTCTATGCTTGCCCCTACCAACTCTTGCTTACACCAAGAAAACAAAAGACTTGAGCAATTCCTTTCTATCTTCTGAAAACTATCTTTTTGTCCTTCAAAACACCTAGCATTCCTTTCTTTCCTTAGAGTCCACAATACATATGCGGGGATAGTCTTCCACCAGTCTACTTTTCCTTTTATTGCCAATTCCTGTCCAGCTATTAAGGAATACCATGGTTGCCTTTGGCATCATCCAGCTAACCCCTTGTATACACAAAAACATGTTCCACAATGTTGAAGCTGTTTTACAGTGAATGAACAAATGACTATTTACTTCTTCTTTCTGCTCACACATAAAGCATCTTAAGCATAACTGCATCCCCTTTTTTTGTATTGCCCCATGGGTAACGCAAGCTTTTCGTATGACCAACCAGGCAAAACATGCTACTCCCTCTGTCCAACAACAGTTATTTGTCCACTATTGATTTGGCACGGGAACTAAGAAGCAATAAATGATGGGAATAATTTTACCAAATCACCTTTTGAATATAACAAATGCAATGTCTTGGAAAATGTAATAGGGAAATAACCATAATCACATGTATATATAAAAGGGGATGTACATCTCGCCTACGTGGCGCCACCACGAGATGTGGCGCCACCAAACTCTAACAAATCTTTTAAATTTTACAAATTCCCATTCTACCCTTGCCACCCCTTCTACGCCTCCTCATCAAACACAACCTTTCCCCACCAGTTTCATAAAGTGTCCTCCGCCCAGTAAAGCGCCAAACCCAAAAAACAAACCACTCTACGCCCTATCGCTGCCGCTGAATCAATTACAAAGAAGATCCTTCGTCTTGGCAGAATATCCTTCTTCCCCACCTCATGTATTGTACCCTATCCCTATCAGTCGAAAGAAGATTTTCTGCACGTCGAAAGAAGATTTTCTGCACAGAAACTCTTCTTTGTCATGGATTCAAAACTTCACCACCGCTTACAGCGAGCCGCGCCTCCTCATACTTCACATCGCCACCTTCGAGTTTTTGCACAACTACAGAGTCATTTCAATCAACATCCAGATTATTATGTTCTCTGGCAATATTTTGGTAATTCTATTTCCATTTCTCTATCTTGATGTTTTACGAATGCTTTCAACCAATTCTTCATCCTTGAATTTCCAAGACTGTTACATCACCATCACGAAAACACACTCTTCATCACCCCCCAAAAGGAGTTGCATCTCCAATTACATAAGCGCTTCGCCAATTGAGATAGAGGTGACAAGAAGAACACTGTTCATCACCACGAAGAGAGAATTGGGCCTCCAAATTGGAGCCTCGAAACAGAGAAGAAATTTCTAACTATCTAAACCTTGAAACAGAAATATCACTGCTCTGTTTATTTGTATTATGGTTTCATTGTCGCTTTAGTTACATATAAACCGTAAGTAGATATAAGGATGCAATCTGTTCTTAGAAACCCTGCAGGTTTGAGAAGTCTCATCTTTGTAAAAGTGAAAGCTATTCTAAGCCTCTCTATTGATAAATGATAGATAGATGATAGTATAAGTGAGCTAGAGTCAGTCGGTAATGCGTGAAGTAACTGTTTCAGTTGGCATTGAGTTTGTTAGAAGGTGCAAGCACCAGTCACCTTTGATGATTCTAGCCTCAAGTAATATTAATTAAAAGATGTCAACGTTTGAAACTGTTCATATTAGCATTTGTTCAGTTGAAAGGAAGAAAAAGTTTATTTGATAATCGAGCAAGAATGATAGGGGTAAAAAAGTTATGTATGCTCTTGGCTATATCGAAAAAAGAAAGCATTGTTTGAAGCATGCATATATGTGTCCTATTCTATCATTCCATGTATGTCTTGCAGATTTGATCAAGGCTGGTGAGATTGCCGATAAGTCAATCAGTGGGCTAAAACGAAGACAAATGATCTCATCAAAGAGATTCTTCCTCGTGATGTAGTGAACAATATG
>JAOTQR010000092.1:16882625-16905695 GCA_025774065.1 Solanum ossicruentum | reverse complement strand
GACTTCCTGCTCATGGAAATTTTGAAATGCCTTCACTATGTCATGTTTTACAATTTCCCAGCACTTGATATAGAAGCCCATGGTGAAACCATCAGGTCCGAGGGCTTGATCCATTGCACATAGCTTGAGACATCTCAACACTTCCTCTTCTTCAAAGTTTCTCTGCAAACTTTCTTTCACCTCTGTTGAAATGACCGGACAGTTTGGGCAATTACTAGTTGGTCCCCATTGGGGAAGTATCTGTGTAGAGCCTTTGGTAAAAATCAACCATCTTTCTTTCAATTCTGCTTGTATCTTGTCTGATCTCACCTTCGACCTCTAGCTGATCAATATTGTATCTTTTATGAGCATTTGCGATTCTATGGAAGTACTAATTGTTGGCCGGAGGAAGTACTTTAATGGGCTTCTTGTCTTCCACACTATCTTCCAAGGCAATTGTTAGTGACTGGCTGACTAACATTCATCCTCCAGTAGCAAGATTTAACTGTGAACATTTCTTTGCTATGTAGTTTTCAAATTGGTTTGTCCTTTCTTTGAGATATGCCTGGTGCGGTGTTAAGCATCTTTGATAGACTCGCAACATCCCCAATTTTCAAATCACTCAGAGCCCTCCTGATCACTAAACTCCATACTTGAGCAACAGTAGCAGATCTTTGTAAGCTCAGGGTGTAGAGGTCCAGGAATAAGTTCCTCAGGCTATCATCCCCTTTCCAGATTTCATTCCAAAATTTTGTTTTCAAGCAATTGCCTACACTAATACACATATTGTTATTGAACTGTGGCTACAACCTTCTAATGGTCTTCCACACACTGCATCCAAATGGCTCCATCACCTCCTCAGTAGTCCATTGGCTAAACAAGCCATATTTCCCTTCTATGAATCTTCTCCATAGGGCTCTATCTTCAGTACAAAATCTCAGTAGCCATTTCTATAGCAAGCAATTATTCTAGATGCTAAGATTTCTCATGCCAAGGCCACCTTGTTTTCTGCTCAAAGTGAGTATCTCCCATTTCACCAGGTTTTAGCCTCTCTTTTCTTTGTTCCCTTGTCAAATGAAGGATCTTCTCATTCTGTTGATTCTCTTCTCAGTGCTCTTGGGTATTGGAAACAGACTCATCATGTAGGTTGGTAGCCCATCTAAAACTGACTTGATCAGAGTCAACCTAACCACCAGTGATAAGTACTGGCTTATCCATCTTGCAAGTCTTTCCTCACATTTCTCCATCACCCCACTCCATACTTCCAACACCTTATTTTTGGCATCCAGCGGCAAATCCAGGTATTTGTAGACAGAGAGGCTATTTGACATCCCAGATTCTCTGCTAGACTTTGTCAATTGTCTACTTGATTAATTGGGAAGAGGAAACTTTTCAAACAGTTAACATGAAGCCCTAAAAGGCCCTCAAATATTGTAAGGATTGCTCTTAAGTGTCTGATTCGTGTCAGTTATTCCTACAGAAAAAACCAAGGCATCATCTGCATAGAAAAAATGTGTGATTTCCAGATCATCACCTCTCCCCATCTGAGCACTGAATCCTTTTACCCAACCATTTACCTTTGTTGTTCTAAACATATGGTTCAGACGCTCCATAGCAGTAGGAACAGAGAAGGTGACCTAGGGTCTCCTTGTCTAAGACCTCTATGGGATTCAGGTCTTTATTTGACATGGGTCTTCAATGACTGTACACACTCAATGCAACAATAATTTAACTGTCTAATGCATAAAAGTTCATTATCTATTGGATACCCAGCATCCTCAGGAGACAGAACAATGTCATCGCCTAGTGCCAACCAGCTGATGCAGACAACTCAGTACAGTACAAGAAGAACATTAAGAATCACAATAGTTAAGTTGGAAAGGTGACAATTATTGAAGACTAATATAAGTAAATAAAAGTGTTCTCTATTAAGCAAGTTATATTTTTATGCCAGACAATTCACACAATTCAACATGCTTTAAGAGCAGACACAAACCCTAAGTTCAAGTCGCACCACTACTTTAAAAAAATTGCAAGCACTTCTACCAGAATAAAAGCCTCACACATGGAGGATTTGTTAAACACTAGTACAAACATAAGTATATCTTCTAACTTTTAGACAAAGAAGTAACCGAAATTCAACATAACATGAGAGCAAGAACAGGTCCTAATCAAGTCTCACTGTCCTCCATCTCAAAGTTTCAGTATACATCACAACAAATTAAGAAAAAGTGAAGTAAGAGTTATGGATATCTAACTATTAGCTTAAGGAAAATGACCTTAGAATTTAGATATCTCTAGCCATTAGCTTTTTTAACCTGTATAAAGTCTAGTAGCTCACATTCAGTCTTAGCTCAAAGATTGTAAAGTTACCTGGTTGATATTTTGTGCTTTAAGCCTTCCAACAACTAGATGTTCCAAAACCATTTTTTTCTTAGTCATTTGCATCATTCTTTCCTCAATGGTTCCTCTTAATATGAGACGAAAAATCATAACCTGCAATATCAAATATAAAAAAGAACTATCAAAAACTTAGATACAGGCTAAGAAATCAATGTCAACATAACTTCCTCTTCTTTTTCCTTAGGAGCAAGGCTAATGAGTATAAATATTTTTCCTTAGGGACAACACCAGAGAGGAGGAAATTGTAACCTTATTTGTTTGTCCAAGCCGATGAGCTCTAGCCATTGCTTGTAGGTCAGCATGGGGATTCCAATCACTGAAAGATAGACACTAAAAAGATAAGCAAGACAAACCGCAGCTCATAGAAAATAAAATTGCAAAGAAGTTTCTTTCCTTCCCTGTTCTCTAGATTTGAGACAGAAATCCTGAAAGGGGAACCAGAATTGGATGATGCATTTTTACATTTCATCCCGTATTGTTGAAGTGCGTGACCATCTAATTTAAAAGTTTAAACTATTAGAGAAAACATATTTTTATTTACTTTTGGGGTGTTTGGATTAGCTTTTCAAAAGTGCCTTATAAGCTTAAAGTCATAAGTTGGGGAGACTCAACTTTTGACTTCCGGCTTTTTTTCTTTACTTTTTTCAACCTAGAAAATGTGCTTTTAAGCAGTTTAAGTTGTTCTCAAACACTTCCAAAACTAAAACATAACTAAAAAGCCAAAAGCCACGTAAAATAAGTCAATCCAAACACTCACTTAATACAATGTAGTCAAAGGCGAAAAACTCTTTTTTTTTAAAAGGCAAAAAACTCATTTCAAAAAAAGGCTCCAAGTCTATAAGGGCTTGAAAGAACAAAGAACAATTAAACAGTGGTCTAAGATAAAAAAAGGATAATGAAGGGAAAAAATATAAGTCACATGTGATTCAAGAAAAAGTAACAAGTTCATCCATAATACTAATTTAACAGCTAATACACTTCTTGTCAATTGTACTGCTCTATTCAAGATAGAACTCGGGCACACCTTCATACCTCACCTTATTAAAGAGGCGGAACCTGCGTTGAAGCTTATGGGTTCAGGATTCTAGCCCTTTTGAGTTAATGGGCTCTAAATTAATAATTTATACTTATAAAATGATTTTTTGAGTTAGGGGAATATCCATAACTTTGAGTTCACTAATGATTAAAAGTGAACTCAAAAGTTATGGATATCTAATCAAGTCTCCTCTCCTTGGTAGTCATTTGGAGCATACACTAATGGCTCGGTCTCATTTTATGTAATGTTCAAAAGCTCAGGGAATAGGAACAAGGGGAGAAACACCACTCTAGTTGCAAGATGAAGTTTAAACTAATGTCATGAAATGTGAGGGGATTGAACAACAGGAGAAGAAGAAGACTGTCAAAAGTTTCATTTCCAAATGAAGGGCAGACATCATTTGTCTCCAAGAAATGAAGCTTGAGGGAATATCACAAAAGCAGCAAATCAGATTTGGGGAGGTAGATGGATCAGACATGCTAGTCTGGAAGCCAGTCAAACAAGAGGCAGAATCATTTTGATAGGGGATGAAAGGGCATGGAAGGGGGAGGTCTTGGAAATAGGAATCTACTCCACTACTTGCAGGTTCAAGTCCCAAAACCCAGAACTATAATTGTCACATAACTAGAGTGCATGCTCCAAACTACAAGGAGAGGAGACTAATGTGGGAAAAACTGGATTCAGTAAGGGATTGTTTGAAGGGCCTTGAGCACTGTGTGGAGATTTCAATGTCCCTATAAGGCTTTGAAGGAAGTCTTTACAACATTGTGGCCGAGGTGATTGATCAATGGCATGATTTCATTTTGAAAAAGCAAAGTAGTGTACTGATCCAAGAACTACAGGAATCTCCCCAAGTCCTACGAAAGTTGAGAGAAGAAACTTGTGGAGGGAGAGGATTCTCGAATATAATAAACATCATTTATTTTATGGTAAGGTATTCTCGAATATAATATACCTGTCATAAATAATTACTGTGTCAGCAGTTGCAAGATTAATTCCTAAACCCCCAGCCCTAGTGGATAGAAGGAAACAGAATCTTGAAGAATTCTTTGCATTAAATCTGTCAATTCGGATTTGTCTTTCTGCCCCAGGAACTTTTCCATCAATCCGTTCGTACTGCCATTTCTACAAACATCAACAGGTAAATGCATTAAATTTTGAGATAATAAAGATAAATACCAGATCAGGTTTAAAATAATATAATGAACTAGTATCTTTACCTTATAGGTACAGTAGTCTTCTAGCAAGTCGAGCATATGCTGAAATTGTGAATATATAAGAACTCTGTGACCTTGCTCTTTAAGCTTAACCATCATCTTGTCTAGAAGTTGTAATTTGCCAGAAGATTCCAGCAGCTGTCTGCCAAATCAAAATGATCCACAGAGCAGATAAGATAGGTTGGTTGAACAAATTCAAAAATGAACATTTTTCTACTTAAAGAAAAGCTCTAAGCACACCCTTCTTGCAGGCAGAATCATCAACGATCTCACTAGGCAACACTAGTGCTTAGGCAATACATAATACTCCAGTTCCTAAAAGAACTATCATACTTTAGGCCCTAATGATCATATGAAACTCCTCTGACCACACAATATTTTCCAGATTAAGCAATAGATTTTGTCCAAATTAAATGGTTTCATTAAAGGGAGGAAATAAGAATTGCGCTAAACATTTTCTCTAGGGAAATTTGACACTTTCAACATGGAAAGAAAAGTTGAAAGGGGAGAAATGCCTATATTGGACTCGGCAAAAATATTGTTGGGTGTGTGTCGGATCCTCGTGCATTTTTTTGAGAATCCAACACTGGTGCGCAATATGGGGAACCCAAGCAATATAGCAAAACGCTACTTATTTAACAAGACACTGCTCTGACAATCAGGAAAGGGAGAAGAGAACCACTTTCACTTAGCCTATCACCTCTTTTTTTTTATTTGCACTGGGTGTCCGAGTCTCTTAGAACCCTGACTAATCTTGGGGGTGCACAGGCCCTCGACAAGGAGTTTCCCGCAAGTGCCCATGGTTAATTCAGGTTTTACCTAATCCGATGGCCCAGAAATTGTTTGCACCCAGTGGGTCTCGAACTTGAGACCTTGAAAGGGAGCAAACCCCAAGCCTCAAGTCTATTACCACCGGGCCAACCCCTGAGAGTAGTCACCACTAGCCTATCGCCTCACCATTAATATCCCTACTCAGAGCAGCCACCACTACCACCTTCCTTTAGCCTCACAGCCCTTATCATCTTCTCACATCTGCCAACCCTTATCATTTCCCCTGTACAACTTTTCCCCTTCCCATCAGCTTGGTTACAGCCTCACTACCATATCTCTCGACCCAAAATATGTTGTTCTTCTACCTGCTCTCGTTACTGACAATGTTTCCAGTATATTATAAATGAGAAGACGGGAAACCACCCACCTTCTCTGCCTCTATCCCGGTCACAGGAAACAACAAACCCCCGCCCGAATTGAACCCCAGATTACCTTCATAAATCACGTATCACCTACTCCACCCCTACCAGAGATAATTGCCCCCTCACCCTCTGCGTGCTATATTCCTTCATTAACAAAGAAAAGATAAGACTTCCAACTTACCTTCTTACTTATATTTTACTTTGTTCTTTATATATAACACCTTTCTAAATTTTCACTGACAACTGACCATCAAGCACTGTTTTTGGTAAATTAAAAGGCTGGAACTATGACCAGAATAATAGAGGCCGCTTACAGTTCAGCTAATAACAGAGGAGCCACAAAATCCTCTATAAAACTACAACAAATTTTGATTTTCTGCAGGCAAGAAATTAATGAAATTGATTATAAGAAAGAAGTGTACTTGGTAAACTCGTTAGGATCCTCTGGTTCAACACCTTCTAACATAAATGGATGACAGCAGAGCTTGCGCAGTTCCATAACCACATTTATGAGGGAAATCTGACAGACAAGTATCAACCAAGGTCAGAATTCCTGTTTCAGAACAATAAGGATATATCAAACAAGAAGAAGCTGGGCACCTGAGCACCTCCCTTGCGAGCCAGTATCTGGAAATTACGTGTCAGAATTGCTTTGTAATATTCTTTCTGCTTGCTACTCAATTCAACTCGTAAAATGAGCTCTTTTTTTGGAGGCAGCTCCTTCATGACATCTTTCTTGACCCCTGCAGCCAACCAAACACACTTACACCATAGCTCAAGAGTTCTGCATAAAGATGAACAGAATCATGTTACTTGACACACTGCCCCAGCCCATGAACCTTTTGTGATCTCAACTATAAGCTTGGAACTGCAACTACTACATAATCTTCAGAAACTTAATCCACTTGACCAGGTACAGCATTGTACCCTGTACCTATCAGTTACACAGGAGTAAGCATGAATGTGGGGTTTCTGGAGAACAGCAGGCTACAGTCATCTAATGATACTGTCGTTGATTTGAGAGGAGGTCAACAAGAAAAGAATCAACGACAGATGATAGTAAGGAGAGATTGGCATCTATTTTTAGTTGTTTGACCACCCATTCTCAAAGGTGTACAAGATACAGCATATTTGCTGGAAAGGTGAACAATGCAAATTTGTTAAATATGATATAACTATGGCGTCTGTATTGCAGTTTGCAAAGGCTTTACAGCTTACTACAGAGACTGACAATTTAGGAATCAAGCAAAGATTCATGAATGGAATGCTGGAACATCCTCATGATGCCTACTTCCACGAATCAATGTAAACAACATACTACTAGTACATCTAATGACAAATCCCATCCCCCCCCCCAACAAAAAAAAAAAAAAAGAAGCTTAAGATTTATACTTCTCAGCAGATGGGGTGCCAGCATTTTATGAAGCCTTGAAATCTGTTCTTCCTGACTAATATCCTCAAATTCGTGTTGGAATTCCTCCAAGCTTCCAAACTACAATCAAGTTCCATATAAATTTAACGTCATATTAAATCAACACATAAATTGGTTAGAAACAAGCTGCTTCTAAAAATCTGTGGTAGCACTAACCTTCCCAGCATCAAGGAAGTGCATTAGCATGAAAAGTTCATCCAGATTGTTCTGAAAGGCGAAGAGAAAAGGATTGTCATAACTGATACAAGTTACTTTTGCATTTCAACCGTTAGTGGCAGATAACAGATGATGGTGATGAGATGACATGATGATAGACGATACTCATGATAATAACAATTATTATTAATCATGACAATCAGTTCTACCGGTAGTACTCGTATTATTATTATCAGTACTGCTCCGATTACTATCATTGGCACTAATATTATTATTTCTACAATTCCAACCGTCTAGTTGTTGTTATTGTTGTTACAATAATATTAATATGAGAAGTGCTGAAAGTGAGTTAAATATTTTAGATAAATGACAAAATTCAATGGGTCATTCCAATCATCAGAAACCCCTGAAAGGATGATAAATGACAATATTCTTTTCTTATATTCTCATTGGAGAGAAGCAAAAGGCACAGTGATCCTCCACCACTTCTACCAGTCAATAGGCAACAAGCTATGATTGAAAATGCCTGCTTTTACTCTGGAATAATGATAACTGGCCCATCTTCACCCTTGAGAGACAAGATACCCATGTACCTTCCACATGCATTATACTTCCTAGCACCAAAATATTCAGACACCTTGTCTTTTCTCTACCATCTTCTCACAAGGTTCTTATTCATTGAAAGCTTCATTAGGATAAAACATATCCACGCCATCACTTTCTTAGTAAGTGTTATTCTTGCCATCATATTTCTGCTAATCTCTCTACCCAGTCGAACCAAACTTCCTTGCCAGAGGTCCATCGGATGATATCAAAAGCTTTGAATACAGTTGTGAAGTAAATTCTATTTTCTCCCGTCAGGTTTCAAAAGGTCCTTGGAGAAATCATATTTTTCAGTAATCACAGTAGGTGATAACTGTACTTTGATTACTGTTGATTGAGAAAGAAAAGATCTAAATCCGGTGAAAACATGCTGGAAAAGCATCCTCTGCAGTCCTAAGAAGTAGGATAGTTCCTTGAGAGAATAATTAAAAGAAAACAATTTCTGAACAGTTAGAATTAATTAGATTCCCCCCCCACCCCCCAATAGTGGTCCTATAAAAATGTCAGCAGAATATGATCGTAGCAGTAGATGACTAGTCAATAATGTGAAAGACAGATGAAGAGTGACAATTCAGATAATGTTTGCTATGTTTGGTTGATGCAGTACAAGACTTCAAATAGTACGAGTAATGAGATATCTAAGTGCAAACACCTATGTAGAATGCAAATTATGTCAAACCTGAAGAGGAGTTCCAGTCAAAAGGACGCGATGTCTACTAGAGTATTGCTTCAATGAAGAAAACAACTTTGAATCCTTGTTTTTGAGACGGTGACCTTCATCAACAATCTAAATACGAATGTCAGCACCCTTAAGAAAAAAACATAAAACAAGAAACAACACACTTGAGAATCAAAGTAATTACCATGCACTCCCACTTAATAGGCTTCAAAGAGGCCGAGTCCATGTTGATCATTTCGTATGATGTCAGAAGGACATCAAATTTTGTTCTTTCTTTCTTACTTTCACCAACTGCCAGACCAGATTTCTTTTTCTTGATCTTGTTAGAGTTTTTGGGAAAGAAAAATTCGTATTCCCTAATAACAGCACGAGCTTGTGCAGAACCAACATACATAACCTGCAGCATCATTTCTCCTTAGAAAAAGTATATCAAATATTCATGACGGAAATCAAAAAGAATCCCACTTACCACATTCATTTGAGGAGCCCAAGTGGCAAATTCCCGCTCCCAATTTCTCAGTGTAGAAAGAGGAGCAACTACTAAATGTGGAGAGATATCCTCTTCAAACAGAGAGGCTAGAAATGCAATACTCTGTATTGTTTTGCCTGCAAGCATTATCATGCATCAGAAAAGAACGCCACGAAGTTATAGAAGAAACTATATGCAACAACACAAGTGTTAACACTATTTCACCTATAAGTGACATAAAAGTAATTATATAGAAAATGATATGAAAAAAGACTAGAAACAGGGGAAGAACAAAAATAAACTCACCAAGCCCCATCTCATCAGCAAGTATCACATGTGTGTGTTTAGACCAAGCAAAACGTAGGAAATTCAGCCCTTCAAGCTGATATGGATGCAGTGAGCCTTTATTTCAACCAAAAATGAAGATTAATAGAACACTTTCAGACGAATAGAACGATTTTAAAAAAGGAAAATCAAGGATACCTCCATAAAGAAATTCGGGACTCCTTTCATACTGTTGAAATTCTCTGGGTTTCAGTTTTGATTCAACAGTCTCATTAGGCACACTTTTTTGTTTACTTGAAGATGTTTTGTCGACTCGAGACTGAACTCTATGATATCGTTCAATTTCCTGCTGAAAAGAAGAAATGTCCGATTCAAATTCCCAGTAGCACTCATCGTAAGGAAGCTCCTTCCACTTAACTAGATACTCTTTCTCTTCACCTTCTCCCCTGTAAGTACAATAGCAATTACTTAGTGCAATTTAACCTGAAACTTGGACTATATTCCAAATAATACACCACAAATGAACTATTTGAGAGAAAAAAACAAAAGAAATAGGTGTCACAAGCAAAACAGTTTTTGCTGAATTTATACATTGCTCACTTGTTCTTTCAGAACAACAAAAGATGGGGGAAATTTTGTATCAGCACAAAATAACCACAAGCATCAAACAGAGTCTTTCTACAGAGTTTAACTTTCTAAAAGAAACCTAGGCTAGAAATGTAATATGGTCAGGAAAACTTCAGATAGGTAAACATCGCTACACCACCATCTCTGATTCCAAAACTGATTCTAACACATTTTGGCCACTTGGTATCTTATATTTCCACAAAAGTCATCACTCATTACAATACTCCATCAGCACCAAAATCTTCGATGCATTGAGTGAAGTAGTCGACAACTCTCTGAATCATTCTAAGAATTAACAATATACCAATATTTACAATACATGGAAAAATGTAATAAGAATATTTATCACAAATAACATACTCGGTCTGGTATACAGATCTACAAAAATAAATTTCCAAGTTAAATGAATCTTAATTCTCAAGGCTTACATAAGTTCTTGATAGGAGAACACTGTTCATATTTTTTTTGATGAAGTAATAAATTTTCTTAAAAAGGACAAAAGTGTGCCTGTATACAAGAAATATACTAAAAAATAAGATCATCTTAGAAGAAATGATTTTCTACAGATAGCACCAATCATCTATACATGTAAGAATCTTGTGCATGCACCGAAAGGAATAAGGAAATAGGCTATTCCTTTTAATTGTTTAAAGTTTTTCACTACTCCCTCAAAAGCTCTCTTACTCCACTCTCTCCATATGATCCGTGTAAGTGCAAAAGAGCAACATCATTCCCTGCATCTTCTCTTCCTTCTTTTAGAGGCCCAACTAAACATTGTTTCTTTCACAGGCTGAGGATCACCACCTCAAATCTGAACCTTCTTAGAATTTCCTACCATAAACTAGAAACCACCCGACAATGACACAATGTAAAAGAAGGTGAGTCACATAGGAGCACATTGTTCATAGAACTCTAACTTTCTCAAATGAGATTACTTTGTCCTTCGCTATTTTCGTCCTGGACATCACCACAATTTAACAATATGACCTCTCCTGCAGAATCAGCTTTGCAGCTGCTTATCCTTGTATTCTAGGTATTTAACAGATCATGATTGTTACCAAGGACAGTCGAGAAAAAAACACAAGTAGGACTGTAGGAGATTACAAAGGATTGAAAATGAAAGAATGGCATCCTGGTAAACATCGTATTAACATCTCTTTTGGAGTATATGGAATGAGAGAAATAAATGGTACGAACCAGGTAGAATTTGTCTTAGCTCAACAGAAAGCATTAAAAGATCATTTTCATTTCACTTGTATTTCGTGTAGGAGAGAATACTCTATCGATAACTAGACAAGCTTGAATAACTCAGGTTAAGTAACATATACAATCTATAGATAAATTTTTTAGCACTGACTTGATGTTTCTTAATAAGACCTTCCACTTAACAAAAAGCAATTTAACAACATGAATTTTACAAACTTAGAGCTTTAGCATTCACTTCTTAAAAAATTATCATTGCCAGGAAGGACTGTAGGAAAAGAAATCAGGGTACAAACTGACAGAAGAGAAAGAGTGCCATCACATGCTCTTTGGTAGAGCCCTCACCTCTGATGGATACAGCTAGCACTAGGAGCCTAGAAAGGTACAGGCACTGGTTCATTCAACTCAATCTAATAGCCTACCGATCTGGATCTAACAAAGGAGTGTTTTTGCATGGGCTCATCATTGGAGGTCGAACCAAGACAAGAGGAAGAAGAGGGATCGATAACTTTACAGAAACGGTGGAAAGGAAGCATTACATCACACTTTCACAACCTCCAACACAAGATCCACCTATCATCACCAGCATAACCATAAAAATGATCATCAAAAAAGTGCCGTTTTTAAAACATCATAAAGTTAATTTCTGGCCATAGTTATTTGAATGTCCCACATCAGTTGAAGAACTGGACATTGTCTCCTTATATGATCTTGGAGCCACGGGGTTATGGGAAGATATACTCAGATGGTTTGGTGTTTCATGAGTAATGACAAGATCTGTGAAGGAGTTGATGATCAGGGAAGAGTGTAACTAGAAAAAGAAAGCATAAGGCGAGAAATGTTACTCCTTTTACACTAATGTGGATCATATGGAAAGAGAGGAATAGGAGAGAATTTGAGGGTGTGGAGACGAGCTTTGCACAATTGAGAAGTAGTCTTTGATCCCTTAGTTTCTTTTGATGCAACCATGTAGCTCTTGTTTGTGTAGAGGATTGGGTGTCTTTGGGAGAAAAACCATATTTTGTAGGTTTCTCCTTTTTGGTACATCTCTTGTATATGGCCATGTTGGCCTTGTTATTATCAATGAACTCCTTTACTTGATCATAGAAAAAAGCAATCTTCATCTCATAAATTCTCCAGGCTGTCACGTTCAATGTCCATTTCACTTAACCCATTATCCTAGTCAGACTCATGCCAATTCTTGACTTAATGTTAGGCTCGGTGTTATGTTGCCTAGATTCAATATGTCCAGCAACCACCAGAGTACTGGTGGCCTTAAACTGTTATTTGTCCCACATTTAATGAGAATAAATTGCTGTCTCCCCATACGTTTTTTGGAAAGTCCTCATCCCAAGAGCTATCTTCTCAAGTTGAGATAAGCCTAATATTCATTCTCTTTGCATGGTCAGACCCATTCTTACTCTAGGTTTGCCAAATATTTGATTCTCATGCTATATAGTTCAGCTCCAAATATCCAACCCTGTCATGCAAAGATGTTAGAATGTCCGCATTAGTTGAGAAAATTGGTTGCTGCCTCCTTATAACTTATATGGTCTGGGGTAAATCTGGCCTAATGAGCTAATTTTTGGGTTGATTTAGGTATAAGGTCCATTTACCTTATAATAGCATCAGCAATATTATAGCTTCACCCCTCGACCCATCCCACGGACATTCAAGTAGATCCAAGTTTGACCATCTTTTGACACAATTCTCTGTGTGTGTGTGTGGGGGGGGGGCGCAAAATGAGAAAACTATTAGCAACTTTTACTTTGCAAAACTATCAATCAGAAATATAGATTAACCTACACCTGTATTTTACAAACATTATGACAATATTCCTAAAGCAACGTATAATACTAATAGGAACATACCAAAAAGGGAAGGGTCAGTGTGATAACATTTATAAGTTTATAAGCTATTATAATAGTAAATTCGGTTTCATTATTAGTTAAGTCAATGCAGAGGCAACCTTTCTTTCGTTGTTATTTTGTGAAAAATATTGTCATGTTTCTAGAAAAGAATTTTGTTCAGTTAATCGAACAAACATTTTTTTCCTGTTACAGTTAACAGTCCCACAAACCATATCCAGAATAATAAAAATATATCTCCATTAAGCATCCTTCTTGCTGTAAATCGGGATTTCCCCAATATTTATACAATTATTTACCGTATCAAAAAAGTTACAGACTAAGCATCATTTTAACCTTCAAACTTATGGCCACTACTACATCAAGGTAAACACATACAGACACTATGAAGTCTCAACACTCAAGTAAAACTGCTTATCTTCAGCAACTCCACTAGCAAAACGAAAGGCCAAAACTTACCTATGGACCCTTATGATCCAAGGCTCATGAAATTTTCATGTGTTCCCACAAAATTTCTCTCTACGATCACATTTAGTTTTTCCATTTACAGATTAAATCTCTGGCTGAGAGAATATTTTAGAATAAGGAGAAAGTCCTACCCTTTTAGAAATGACTAAAATTTGACGTGACGAGGCAGAAACTGTAAGCTTTGAAAGAAAATGTTTAGACAGATCCATAGCTCAATTAAAATCTATTAATCTACTCTAAAAAAATAACCTGCAAGCAAGAATTCGGTCAACTGTAGTCCACTCAGATCGAATAGAAACATAGTCCTCTTCGGAGTTTGTCATTGACGACATTTGACGATGAAAATTGTTCACTTTAGTCTTCAGACGTGGATGCAACTTGTAAGCTTTCAGAAACTCTTTTTCAGGTACCCTGCAAAATTGATAATAGAATATAACTTCAACAACGTAAAACTGCAGTTTTCAAAAGGTTTACATGAGGAAACCATACAAGGCGAAGAAA
Source organism: Solanum ossicruentum (assembly GCA_025774065.1). Lineage (NCBI taxonomy): Eukaryota > Viridiplantae > Streptophyta > Magnoliopsida > Solanales > Solanaceae > Solanum > Solanum ossicruentum. The sequence continues at coordinate 16,891,576 of JAOTQR010000092.1, read as the reverse complement.
AAATTGCTAGCACGGAGCAACAAAATCTATTAACCATGATAAGATAAAAATAAAGAAGAAATCTAGCACTAATCTGAGAACTTTTAGTAACAGTACTATGAATCAAAGCACTTCAAAGGCACGCTTAAGCCCTAATGCAACGCTCAAACAAATTGAGTGTTTCCCGTCACTTAGTAGGTGCTTTAGTGGCATCATTAAGCTTCTAAGGCATGCTTTTCCTTGTCAATGAGCATAATCCTATAGAGGCGATACTAAAAGTATTTCACATTATCATATTTTTTGTAAAATTATTGTCGTTCATTAGTTACTCATAGTTCATACTAATAATTAGTCTCTGATTACACATACATATTTGTATTTTTATTTTCAAGCCTTTCTTCATTAAACCCCATGCTTTATTTGCACTTAAACCCCCAATGGACCTTAGAGCTTTTTTGCGCTTTTCACGTCTAAGCACGCTGAGAAAAGAACCTCTCATATGATAGTAAATTTTCAAAAGAGAAAACAACGCCAAAGCAAATAAAGTAGAAGAAAAGAAAGGGTTGTTGCAAAGAGATACCATACGCAGTGAAGATACGACAATCCTTTCCACTTAACAAGATATTGTTTAACAAATACTTGCTTTGACCCCAACTTAGAAGCATCACTATCATCAGCAACAGTTGGGCGCATTTCACAATCCAATATCTTGTCAATATCATTTAAGGGGCTTACCTGCAAAAACATGGTAACTCATAGTAACAAAGAAAAACTCTGACAGTACAGACAAATTTTCAAGAGGAAAGGAACCTACACACTCGGGGCACCTCCAACTGATAGGAAGAGGAGCTTTTAGTGGTGGAAGTAAGCACTTGGGATGATAAGCATAAGTGCACGATTCACAGTACAAAAGATCGCCCTCTCCTCCACAAGCTTGACAGGATTCATCTTTCTGTAAGTGAATTTTCATCAGTTCTCCGGTGCAAGTAAAAGTATTGAAGATCGTTACCATGCAACAAAAAAAGTGCATGCAAAGAAAACAACCTCTCCACCTTCACATGGTAGGGGTAAGGTTGCGTATGCACCAACCTCCCCAAACCTCACTAATGGGATTACATTGGGTATGCTGTTGTTGCAAAGAAAACAAGGATAGCAATGCAGTCACAAACTGTGAAGTTGATATTTGTTTCCTTTTAGATCAGTGAATTCCACAAAGTGGCATAGGGATGATGTAATTTCATTCAAAGACAAGGAACACTTGACTCTAGATGAGGAGGTCAATACCGCTCATTACTACTTTTCAGACCAGAGGCGTCCTGTTTTCAACAGGTCAACCAAAAGGGAATGACAAATAGTAAAAATATGATGCAGTTCACGAATACCATGGGGACAAAGTGCTAAAGCTCAGAAGAAATACAATGTATGCCACCTCAATGAGCTAGAGTGGAAAGGTATTTTCTGCATGGAGAAAACCAAACTTTCAGTTTCATCCAAGAGGGGAAAGGAATTAAAATTTCAACCAAAAAGGAGCAACATCATTATAAAGTTAAGAGGGTGTCGACAAGTATACAGAAAGATAGCTTGTAAAAGCGAGGCTCATCTGTGCTTTGCCAAATCTAGAAACATCTACATAAGTAGAAAGTCAGTATACCTTATTGGAGTCTTTGAATAAACATTTAGGGCTTTGTTGAATCAGTTTCTTGGAGGCAAAAGTCCAGATGTTTGTGGCTAAAGCACGGTCACAAAAACACGAAGCATTTTCAACCAATAGCCAACTCAAATAGGAGATATAACAACATAGATAAACTCAAGATGTGGGGGGTGGTGAAATAATTGAGGACAAAGTGCAAATTAAGGAGGAAAGACTGAGGTACGACCAGAATCTATTCAAAGAAACTTAAGCTTGGAAGCCTACTGCCAATTTTGAAGATGTGCCCATCTTATGAGATGAAAGAAATATACTTGAAAAAACTTTTGATGAAGAGGAAGGTCACTATATCATTCGGTCTTGTGCACCTGACTAAGTAGCAGAACCTGATGGTTTTACTATGGCTTTCTTTCAAAGAACATGGAATTTTATCAAGCCAAATTTGATGGAAGCTCTTAGACATTTCCATCAGAATTGCCATATGGTTAAATCATACAATGCCTCCTCCATTGCATTGCTGCTAGAAGGAAAGGAGCTGTGGAATTAAAAAGACTACGGGTCAATTAGCCTCATTAGTAGTGTATACAAGATTGTGTGCAAGCTTTTGGCAGAAAGGCTTAAGAGAATGATTGGCAAGCTTATTTCAACACACCAGAATGCCTCCATAAAGCACAGGCAAATTACAGATGCAACTTTGATAGCAAATGAGGTGCTAGATTGGAGGATTATAAGTGGTGAACCTGGTGTGATGTGCAAACTCAATATTGAGAACGCATTGGATCAACTCAACTGGTCTAGCCTTATTTCTATCCTAAAGAAGATAGATTCAGAGACAGGTCAATTAGATTGATAAATTTTAGTATTTCAACGGTGAAATACTCAATCATTGAGAATAGAGGACCAGTGGGCTTTTTCTCTCCTCAGAAAGGAATCAGACAAGGGGATCCCCTCTCTCCCTTTCCGTTCATTACAGCAATCGAGGGTCTTAGCAATGTTAGAAAAGGCCAGGCATATGCAGTGGATTCAAGGTTTTAGTGTAGGTACCAGTCCCAAAGTCTTTGTCACAGTCTCACACATACTATATGCTGATGATACATTCATTTTCTGTGAGTCTGACTCAACACAAATGTTATATCAGAACCTTATTCTCCTCTTATGTGAAGCTCATTCAGAATTGCATATCAATGTGCTGAAAAGCATAATATATCCGGTCAACAATGTCACTAATACTGAAGAGCTGGCAAGTATCATGGAATGTTCTATTGGGACATTCCCAACCACCTAAGCTTGGCCTATCCATGGGTAGCAAATTCAAGAATGTTGAAATCTAGAATGGGATTACAGAGAACTTTGAAAAAAGGACTGGCTTCCTGGCAGATGCAATATCTATCAATTGGTGGAAGACTAGTTCTCATCAACAGTGAGCTTGATAGCATACTGACATACTACATGTCACTTTTCCCCATCCCTGGCAAGATCCTTAATGAACTAGACAAGATTAAGAGGGACTTCTTATGGAAGCGAAATAGCATTTTCTCGCAGACTTCATCCCATCAAATGGGATAAAGTCAACAAACAACAACAACATACCCAGTGGAATCCCACAAGTGGGGTCTAGGGAGGGTAGAATGTACGCAGACCTTACCACTACCTCATAGAAGTAGAGAGGCCATTGCCTGGGGACAAAGTCAAACAACCGAAAAACAAGGAAGGTTTGACCATTAGAGACTTAATTTCTCACAACAAAAGCTTGCTCATGAAATGATTGTAGAGGCTTAGTACAAATGACTATAGTCTCTGGAAAGATGTTGTGGAAGCTAGCATGAAAGAAGGGATAAATGGAGCACAAAAACTTCGGATTCACCACATTGGGTTGGCCCATGGAAATACAGTAGCAAGTTGTAGAGTGAGTTTGTTAGAGATCTGGTTCAAAGCAGGGGATGCCTCACATATCCCAATTCTGGAGTGACAGATGGCCAACTAACATGCCACTCATGAAAACTTACTGAACCTATTCGGGATTGCTCAAGACAGAAACTCCACAATTACACAAAATAGATGTGGCAACAACTGGAATGTAATGCTCAAAGAAATCTACAGGATTAGGAGATGGGATGTCTGCTTCAAATACTTGCTAGTCTGGAAAATAACATGAATAAGAATTGTGCTGAAAGACTGGTCTGGGGAAGAAGCAACACCTCCATCGTGAAAGATTATTATCATCAATTATGTTGTCAGAACCAAATCACTGAACTTTGGCCCGGAAACTCATTTAGAAGACCAATATGCCTGCCAAGATCATCTGTTTTTGTTGGATTGCTATCCAGGAAGCATGTTCAACACAAGATAATCTCAATAAAAGAGGCCTCGATCTGGATAATAAATGCTATATGTGTCAGAATAGCACAAAATTGCCAATGACCAGCTCATTGCCTGTGCAATGGCCAAGGTCCTTTGGAATATGTTCTGCTATGCTTTTGGCTTAGAATGGGTCCTGCGACAAAATGTGAAAGAAGCCGATGAAAGATGGAGAGTTGATAACTCCATCAAGAAAGTATAGGTGATGATCCCTGGAGTTATTTTTAGGTTTTTATGGACTAAACAGGACTGTAGATCTTTTGATCGGATCCAACTCCAAACCACTTTCTTAAAGCTAAAGGTTTACTCATGTTGTTCAGTTGGGTTAATTTAACCCCTATATTTAGCACTGAATTCTTGACTTTGTTAGCTCTCCAGTATTAGCTTGAAGATTGTAAAGGAGCTAACAACTTTTGCTTATGCTTTTTGTGAGCCCTTTGGTCTATTCTGTAATTCTGCATCTGCTTGATGCTTTTTTATGAAATACCTTACTTCATAAAAAAAACATTTAGGACTTCATTCTTTTAGACTGTATATGAATGGAAGAAAGTTACTAATAAAGTCCGGCTGAATTCTATAGTATATTCAGGGTAGTGTCTTAACTGCACCCTGCTTTTTCAGATTGAATATTTCATTGTTCTAGAATGACTTTTATCTGACTTTTCACAATTATTAACATAAAAGCTCCTAGTACATTTTATTTTCACTTGGTAGCAGCTTTAAGATATACACAAGAGCACCCCACAGGTGTGGCTTAGTGATCAATGATGTGGGTTGAGAATCATGAGGTCTCAGGTTCAAATCCTAGCGAAGGTAAAAATACTAGGTATTTTTTTTCATTTGTCCAACCTTTAGTGGATAGAGTTACCTAATATTTGTGTTGGTACTGTGCTGGTGGGAGATAGCATGTACTCCATAGAAGTAGTCGAGGTGCATGAGCTGACCAAACACCAGGATTATCAAAAAGAACATTAGAAATTGCAAAAAAAAGGCGACAATCTTCCATATTTTTTCTTTCATGGGAAGAAATTATGTTCAAGTAAGCAAGGGTCTCATGAGTCATGACTCCTGTAGCTAATCCATTGTGTATAGACTTCAAGGTCAATTGAATGGCTAAGTTCTCCCCTCTAAGCTTGACCCTGTGTTGTTTCAAGTTTCAATAGAAAAATAAGTAAAACTTACAATCGTTCTTCCTAGAGATGATCGAGCCAAAGACGAATTCATCTTTAGGTTCTAAGTCATATCATAAAGCTGCAATTCAGTTTATAAAGACAATTCATACTCATACATGTAGTAAACCAAAATAACAATCTGCCTTTCCTAGTGATGACCAATGTTATGCCCAATTCATCTGTAGGATCTAAGTCATCCTGAAGTTGCAACTAAGTTATTACAAATATAAGTACATTAAAGATTATATGGAGAACGTTCCCTTTTGCAAACTATTCAAGCAAAAAATTGGCAAAAGAATAAGCATAGAAAAGCAATATGCAAGGGGAATTTACCGCGTCAGGACGGAAAATTTTCTCAAAGTTTTCCTGTCTAGGCTCAGACCTCTTATCAACTTCATCATCAGAGTCATCAAACAAACTGTAAACTGGTCTTCGATCTGTTCGGTCGCGAAGTCTTTCCACTAGGCTAGACATTTTCTGCATTAAACAAAGGGGAAATCTAGGCTATATAGGTTAAACATTCCACAAAACCCTAAAACAAAGAACATCATAAAATCAGTTGAACACAATTAAAACCATAGAACTTCTAGTCCACAAAATTTAAAAAAAAATTGGGTGAACGTATCTTTTGAGCTGAAGCAGAGTGAACATAAGAATGGATGAGCCTACAGAAGTTAGTACATTACAAGATGTGTGATAGGCACACGTCAGAAATCTTTGAATAAGCAGAGAAGGTCCACCTAGTTTCAAAGCTGAAGTTGACCCATTTGACCATAAAAAAATTTCACCTTTTCCCGGCTTAACTTTCTACTTTATTTGAAAACCAGTATTTGGTCATGAAAAATTTCAAATCCAACTTGAAGTTGTGTTTCAAATTCACAAATCAGCTTATAACATGTTTCCCAACCCACTTTTCACTTTTAAAATTGTACTTAAGTACATTGAAGTATGAACATACTCCAAGTATTCTTTGCTAAAGTGTAACAAAAAACAACTTCATCTTCAACTCCAGCCCCATAAACTCCAAATAAAGTGGGGAAAATGGAATTTATCGCCGAACGCCTACTTAAAGGAATGGCCAATCAGTTTCTAAGCTAGTAGGGTAATCAAACACAAATTCAATAATGAGTTACATTTGGCTACATCCAAACCCCAAAACCCTTCACTTGAACTAGCACATTTTTGAATAACTCTCTTTCAATTCTAAACTCTCACAAACTAGGAACTCGCAATCAAGAACTTAAAACCTTGGATCCAACACTCCGACTTCAAAATCAATTAACATAGTATTACTAACACAGAAATTTAGACGAAATGAAACTAGAAATTGAGTAAGAAGAACCTAATCACCTGCTACCTGTTCGTCAATTTGCCCAACAGAAATTATCTCTTTGCAGACTCAGATTTGCTCGATGTAGGAGCGACAGAGAAAGGAATTTGTACCAGACAATTACCGACTTGCTCCTTCAACGACAGAGGAGTGTCCCCGTCTTTAACTTTAGTTCTCCTCTTCTCTTTTCTCTTTTTTCTTTTTTGGGGATAATCTCACAAAAATCCCCCGGAGTTAAGAGTTATAACTAATACTCCTGTGTTTGTTTACTTTTTAGTTGCCAAAAATTATTTAGTTTGATTTTTATTCTTATTATTTTTAACAAATTAAGATAGAATTTAAAAGAATTCTATTGTTATCATTAAATTAATAATTTTAAAAGATATAGTGAGTGAACTCTATTAATTAATAAAAATAAAATGATAAATTTACTGCGTCAATTATTATTTTCTTAATAAATATGTCAAGTCAAAATTTAATAACTAAAAGTAAATGGAAGTAGTAACAAATCAAAAAGAAAAAGTCAAAGACTACATCATTTACATATATTTTCATATTTTTTTTTGCTAAGATTTAAATGTTTTAGATTTTTTAATGTATAATATTTTTTGAAAAAAGTTATCGCTTTTTAGATTTGACGATTTATTTTTCATATGTGTTTGATCATGAATTTAAAATGGATGATTTGAAAAGATATGGATTTAAAGTTTCAATTATATTTAGAGATGAAGTTTGAATATTAAAAGTTACATTGTTTTCTCATGAAAGTTCCATATCTAGAAAAATTATCAAAATAATTTCAATTCTTAAATAATTTTATCAAATGAGTGAATTAGTTTCCTTTTTTTTTATCATGAGGAGAAAATTATAGTTCCTAAGTAAGATGACTGAATATTAGGCACTCTATTAATAAATCACATAATATTTCATTTAATAAATAATATTTCGATTAAATGTTATTATAAACTTTCAAATACATATAATGTTACAAAAAAAAAAATTATCGGCCTATAAATTAATATCAATATTAAATATTTATTTTTAATTTAATGTTTTCACATAGTGCATACAATTTTTTCACGTCTAACATGATTTTTTTGGGTAAAATTTAATATGATGGATCATTATTTGCAAAATATACAATTAGAGATTAAGTTTTACATTTTTAATTTTGAGTTTGAGATTTTATTATTTGAAAAAATTTATAGTATAAATCAAAATTTGAAATTGAGATTGAATTGTGTTCACGTTTCGTAAACAAAAGCTTATATCAAATTTGAACTTAAAATTGAGCCCCAATTTTTATGATTAAACGTATATTTAATCTAAACATTACTTATTTTTTTAAAATTTCATTGAAACAAAAATTTCTCTCATCTGTACAAAGTAGAATGTGCCTTAGATGCAATATTACACAAAGCTTTATTTCATCATACTTTAATACTAGATGTCTTTAAAACTTGAAACTGTTGAACAAACATTTTATACGTAGTTAACGACCTACCAAAGGTGAGTGGTGTGGTTTCAAACTTTACTTTTATGATGTAATATCATTTTGTCATAGTTCGGACATTTTTGAGTAATTCGAAATTTCAAGTACCATAATCCTGTATTAATCGAACTTTTTAAAAATATTAATGAATGCGTGTCAAATTTTTCAAAGATAATATATTTTTTATGGAGAATCTGACAAGAATGCATCATCAAAATTAAAGAGTCTGACAAGGATTTAAATTTATATGTTAAGAAGTAATTACATTTTTTGAAAATAATTAAGATTATTTTAGAGCTAAGTGACACATCCCGCCTTAATTCTGCTGCAAAACTGCACAGAAACATGTTTGACGCGCTCCGGAACTCTCTAGAATTGTGTAGAATATTGAAAAGAAGACTAGAGAGTGGAGGAAGCTTCTAGGGTCTTGTAGAAACGATTAGGGGCAGCCTTGTACATAAAATATCTTAGTTATTTTGTAAGAATACTCTAGAGAGTCAATACTAGCCGTAAGATCAAATTAATCTTAGCCGTCCGTTGAGAAGATGGAGTAATATAAATACCCCTCCTTAGCATTCATTTTGCATCAAGCAAAGTTTTAAGATCTTAAGCATTGTAAAGCATTCTCTCTAGGCAATCAAAGCCTTCTTTCTTCAAAGCTCTCTTGTCTTTCAAGTTCTAACATTCCCTTAGCGATCATAGACAACAGGCTTGCTAGTGTTTGCAAGATTCGTGTAAAATTCGTGAGCAAACTGACTAGCTCCGCACGGAAGTCTTAGCGTGAATTCTAAGTCCGTGACATAAGAATGACTTGTGATCATATGGTGTAATCTTTTTGATACATATGCCTAATTATAATCCTTATCAAAAAGTCAAATCTTTTTGATAACTGCAAGGAAACTCAAAAACAATTCGTCGGGAGACAAGACGAGGAGCGGGATACTGAAGAATCAGCACAGATTAGTTCATTTT
>JAOTQR010000092.1:16868211-16882525 GCA_025774065.1 Solanum ossicruentum | reverse complement strand
TTAAAAGATTTTTCTGTTAGATCTTTTAAAATATTTAATGGTTTCCTAATTATCCGTAAAATTAAGTGGCGACTCTGTGTCTTTTCGAATTTCGAGAATTAATTTGGCTTAAATTAATTAAGTTTGGATTGATTGTCGATTTTTGAACAATTTTTAATTTTTAAATTTTTCTTTAAAGTCAGTCATCTTTCGGTATAACATTAGGTTTTTTAAAAAAATAAAATGAAAGATGAATAGAATAATTTAAGAAAAATGAAAGGAATAAAAATAAAAGAAAAGATAAGAACGGAAAAAATCTAAACATTAGGAAGGAATTTGGATTATAGTATAAGTAGGATTCAAATTACCTTTAATGTTTTTCTAAATTATATTCTTTTCAAAAGTATAAATATTACTTGAAAAAATTATGGTAATTATATTTAAAGTTACCTGATGGTGTAGAAAATCTTATATACTGACGATGCATATAATTTAAACTTGAAATTTAAATGCATGCATCAAATGCTAAAAGTATATTTTAAAAAAGTTTAATATTCTTAAATAAATAAAACATAATTTAAAATTTAACCTGCAACGGACTGACTTATAAATGCAAAGTTATAAAATGATTTTTTATAAAGGTGAAATTTGTGGAATATCTAATACCATAATAGAAACGTTACGGGGGGAGAATATTAAAGAAACACTATTGTTACTTTTTGTACGAGTTTTTAGATTTTAAACTTGATAAATTGCATTTCAAAAAGTTAGTTTGTCTACTTTTAATGGCAATGACATCTTTAGTCAATGTTTCCCAAAAGAATTTGCAAAATTTATTAGCGAATATGTTATATTTATACATACAAAATGTAGAATTCGTACACAAATGAGCAAGTATATATATATATATATATATATATATATTATTTTGATTTTTCATCCAATGTTGGGAACTTGCATTGGAGTCCAATTATTTTGGATTTGTGCAACGTGAAGCCACACTTGGGAAAAGTACTCCCTATCAAGGATTTTTTCATACTCAAAGTTCGAACCCAAAAACTCTAGCTAAGGAAAAAGTAACTCCACTCGCTATACTGCTTCTTTTTTACAAGTATACTTTGTAACATATCCTTATTTAACGTTTGGCTCTTGGTTTTCCTTTAAATGGACAAATTCCACTAGACATAGTGTTACTCGAAGTTATGCATCGCAATTTATGAATTCAGTTATTAGATAATTAAAAAAAAGGTTATTAATTGAGCAAGACTGCAAGAGTAACCTATTTAGTGAGTATAAGAACATTTGCAACAATAATATAAAATAAACCAAACTCCGAAGAAATATTGACAGAAAAACACAGTCGTGTCTTCTTTTTAAAGATTGGAACTTTGATTCCAAGATTGTCACCCTTAATTCTTCAACAGCTGGTCAACGATTATAACACGGGGAATCAAACTCTCATTAGCAAAATGAAAGTTCATAGCAAACTAATTGAGAGCTAGTAAGGTTCCCCTATCCGTCTTATTCCCGTACTCTTGTCCAAAACAGAAATTTCCCTGTCTAAAACGGAAATTTCCCTCAAGGTTCCCCTATCTGTCTTATTCCTGTACTCCGTCTAAAACAGAAAATTCCCTCAAGGTAGATTACCTTAGCAAATATGAAGAGTACCTGCTATAACAGGTCCTATTCAGAAAAGTCCAACACCTGCTACACTTCTTTGGCCTTCGACAAGTATACGTGTCCCTTTGGCCTTTACTAAGTATACAAGTCCAAGCGATTCATGAATGCTGAATTGATAATACATGAAATTTGCAACAAGAACACAGCAGATACACATTTCTTCTTATATTAAAGTGAGAATTCACAATAGTCTCATTAAGTTCTTTGGGCCATTAATATGCTTCATGTTCAAGAACAATTAACATTTTATTAAATTGTTCCCTGTCATTCTTGTGGACAAACATATAATCATATAATAATTCGTGCAGAAATACTTATCCAGATATAGAGAAATCGTGCATGAAAGGAGAGGCAGCTCTAGTCAAGTGCGCATGAATTCAAACATCATTTAAAGTGCTAAAACAAAGGCGGAGATCAAGTAAAATGCATGAAGAAAAACTGAGATGCAATAGAAAATAGTTTTGTACCTTCTCGCATGAATCTTGTTATCCTTTTCCTCTCAATGTTCCTTCTTTTTTCAATTTAGACAAATAATAGGGGAACATGGTTCAAATCCATTTTGTGAACTCAACCGTACATTGCTAATGTACACAAATGTAACAATTTGATGTCTCCTAATAAGAACTACCTCAATAAATGTTGCTGGTTTCTAATACAGGCAGCTGAGTGTCTTCTCTGCAGGACCCAAAAGTGGGAACAGAACCTTTGGCATATAGTAATATATAGATCTTTATCATCATAATCCTTGTATCAAAACAGGCAACTGCTGGACTAGAAACAACCCCAAAATTTGTGATGACAGATTTACAGAACAAGCCTATATGTGAATCTTTATCTGCTTATTGGTTCTAGCTGAACTTCCATGCGATCGGAGGAACCTGAGTCTTTCTCTGCCATTGCCTGGCTTGGACTGAGGAGGTCAATGTCCTCCTCTTCACCACTACCCAGAACCCAATTGCTTCTGCTGGATATTCTATCTCGCCTTTTCTTCCTCTCACGAAACTCAAGATATATCACTGTCAAAAAGCCAACAAAAATCCACAGAATTAAAGCCCACATCAGCCTATGAACATCTTCGTCATCATACCTCTCTCCTAAATGCTTCATTCCAGTTATTAGAGCTGCAATCCCAACAACAATGGCACCCCTGCCCACAATGACATGGATATACTCCCAAACACGCCGTTTTGAAGAAACCTCCTCCCCTGCTCCAGGTTTCTTAGGTCGCAGGTATGCATTGATAGGTTGTGCAATAGCAAGAACTATGGCCAGCATTCCAAACTTAACGTGAAGGGAGCTGAAACTCAAACCGCGAAGTTCGGCTACAGCAAAGAGAAAGCCAAGGAAGACAATTGATAATCCAGAGTACTGTAGATAAACATGAATCTGAAACCAGCCATCTCCCTTGATATGCTTCAAATATCTAGCAGATAAAATACCACCTGGCAGCAATATTCCCCAAGCCAGAAACATCATAAACCCATGTACAGCCAACACTGGCCGTAAATCTTCCTCTGCCTCTGCTGAACCACGCATGAGCAGCACTCTGATAGGCCTGCTGCTTGTGACGGAGTGCATATTTCTCACACTCAGATGGTCATCTGACCATTGAGCACCCATGGCCCAGATGACTTTGAGTGGTGTCGTAGGATCAACAATATTTTTGCACTCTGGCTTATCATCCTCATTGCAAGATGGACGTAGTGCACGGGTAAATTCCATAGTAATAATGCCATTCTCTGACTTGCATCTTGCATGTGTCAGATTCTCATTAGTTGGGTGAATATTGGAAGCATCTCTTCCATCAATCCAGTATGTGCTTACCTTCCCTTTACCAGTGTCATCAACCCACCCCACGTATGCATAACTATTCACCATACTGCGACCAAAAGCAATTGCCAAATAACCACTCTTTTTCTCCCCTCGAGCAGCAATGGAGATTGAATTTTCAGCCAACGTCCAAAAGAAAGTAACCTGCTGATCATCCAGAACTACACTGCTGCTATACATATCAGGTAAGCCTGCATCAACAACTTGAACTTTCCACCCCATTTTCGGAGTATATAGAGACTGATAGTAAACTAAATCTGGTGTGTTCCGATCAGGAGCCCAAACTAATTCTGTGGGAGTGGCTTGAACTCCTTGTGCTTCAGGGCCCCCAAAGTAGATAGTCTCTGACATATTCCTCAATGTAGCATTTCCACCAAGTGGATCTGAGGTTATATAAAAGGCAACATCATGCCCAGCCTGAATTGAGAACTTTACTTGAACACCCCTCTCTACCCTAAGAAGAGGTGCCTCTTTCTTGTTGATGTAAAGAACTTTTGAAGGGTTTGGAGGATTTGGGTAAAACACAGCTGGACCTGTTGAAACAACAAGTGGTCCTTTTTTATCTGCAATGACAAGGTCTTGATCTTGTTTATCTTCTGCATCCAGCGGCCCCAAACAATCATCAACATGTTCCGAGACATTAAGAGTCAAGTGCCCATAACTACCACCATGGTTTTGTGGAAGATAAAAAGGGTGAAGCTTATCTGGAGGTTTTATCAAACCTAAAGCCCATATCACTCTCATTGTAGCATTTTGATTCAATGGCAAATCATACTTTGTATCCATGGACTTTAATGGCTTCCTAAACCTAATAAAGGATACACCATCCTTCCTCTGCCCATAAACTAACCTTGTGTTGTTCACTAACCCAACCGGATCAGATCCTTCATATATAGCATCAGGACAAACACCCTCAACTCTCCCATCCTCGCTAATCATACACTCACTATACTTGGTAATGAAATAATCATCAGCAAATGGCGATAAATCTTCCTTAAACCCCGTGACCGTAACATCACCACCCAACATAAAACTACTAGAAGCATTCGGATTTGCCCATCCAAATGCCATGTAACTCAAAAAACCTATAGCTGCCTCTAATCCAATCTCAATCACATCCAGTTCCTCATTCAAGGTCCACCTAACCCTATAATTATCTGCTAACACCTTACAGTTATTAAACATTGTAGGCATCCCATTTCCCTTAATTACTGTCCCATTAACCAAACTTGGCAAAGGGGCTAAAAACTCAGTCCCATTGGTCAAATTCCTCAAAACGACATGCCCAAAATCCGAAGCCATGGGAAGATCCCAAACAACTAGAACATTTATATCATCCCAAGTCACGTTCTTCATCAATTTCACCACAAATCCATCACTTTTATAAGTTTTATTCAGCTTCTGCTCAGAAACTACAAAACCCTTTGTGAGGTTTTCCAAATTATCACCAACAGCACCCCACCAACGCACATCAGACCCTTCCAGCATATCAAATTGACTAACCTTAAACGAACAATCGTCTATTACATTAAGCACACCTCGTAATTGATGCTGTGCCATGGAAAATTGGTATGTGAAGTTCAGAAGAGATGCACTCCGGGTTTTGGGACAATCCGAACCCGGATCAGAAAGGGAAAATGGAATCAAATGAGAAAAACTTGCGATTATAATAAGTAGTAACATACGGCATAGTTTAAACACCTCCATACAATACAGATCGCCGAGTTTTTCTGTATAAATCACAAGAAAAAGAGAGTGATTTACCTGAAATGATTAATCTTTGGGCTTCATATACAACAGCAACGTATGGAATGGAGATTTTTTTTGAGATCGGCGATTGAGGTGAGAAGTAGTAACGAGGAAGGAACAAATGCCGAATCGCCAACCTTAACAAGATTTTGTTAGTTGGAGTTGACGCAAAGGAACCTTTTTGAGTGGGGGTGTGGGCTCGAGACCAATTTAATTAGGGATAATAATGCAAAATTTACCTTCAATTATGAGACATACACATTTAACTCAACTATAATTCTGTTATTTTTAGAACTATTTTAAAATAAAATAAATACATTCTAAAAGCTAAAGTAGAATATATAGTCTGTGTACTCTTGAAAACAAGTACAATAACAATAACATGTTAAGTAGAATTTCATAAGTGAAATCTGAAAGGTAAAATGTACGCAAACCTTATCACTATCTTACAGAGATAGAGAGTGTAATGACCTCGAAGGTCATTTTTGTCATTCTCGATAAATTTACTGTTTTACCTTTCCTAAAAGTTGTCTTAAGACATTTTTGGTTGAGTATAAAAACCGAATTGTAAAAACCATGTAAAAAGTTGGGATTTTGCTAAAGAAAGAATTTTTAAAGGTTTAAAGTTTGAAATTTCGAGTTTTGTGATCATCTTGAGTTCGAGTGTCAAAATGCAATTTTGTCGATTCCATCAGCTTTGGAATGCGATGGTATAGGAGAATTGACAGAACTATACTTAGAGTTAAAACGGAGATTCCCCATAGTTGCATTATCAATTGAATTCGAATCATAATTTGACTTTGGTCAACATTCGAAGTTTGGAATTTCAAATCAAAATTTTGACAATTCCAGTGGTTCCAAGTAGTGAAACTAATGCTAGAAGTAGTCTTGATGTAATTTTTAGAGTTTCAGAAGACAGTTTGAATATTTTGAATTTTAACTAATTTCTTCGGGTTTTACCGGGTTTCGGACCAAAGAGGCTTCAAACTCGAATTTTTATGGTTCTAATGAGTCCGCAATGTCATTTCTTGTGGGTGTATATATATGATTTGTGTTCACAGGGTTCCGAACAAATCTTGAGGGTCTATTATGTGATTTTTTGTACTAAATAATTACTGATATTTGATGCAAGGGAAATGAACTTCGCATTCGCAAAGTGTTAACTCCCCAGACCTTCGCGTTCGAGGAGTGTTAATTTATCCAGGCCTTCGCGTTCGAGGAGTGTTAATTTTTCAGGCCTCCGCATTCACGAAGTGTCAGCTCAGTTGATTTCCGTGTTCGCGAATGTCCTTGCACTTTTGTGGAGTAAAAACGTGACCTGAAATAGTAGCTTAATTTAAAATGTCGAGTTTCATCATTTTTTACTATTTTTAACATTCTAATTTAGTTTTGGAGAGACTTTTCAGGACAAAGCTTTTGGGTAACGTATTTTTAACTTATAGCTCCAATTTTCATTGATTAATTCATGATTTTAACATCAAAATTTGGGTTTTGAATTGAAAATTTTGAGATTTTCATGGGCATTGATTCTTGAAAGAAAAGTGATGATTATGAATTTATTTTCAAGTTCTTTTCGAAACAATTTTCGCCATTAGATTCCTTATTATTTGGGGAACATTTTCATGTAAAACTTTCAGATTCTGAGAATTTTTTTTGGTATGAGATTTTTGAACCATTTTGCCCTTTTTATCCGAATTGCTTGATTTTTGTATCATCAGTTTCGTGATGTGATTATGATTTGTATTTGACTATATTATGGAGATTTGGAGTACCATAGAAGGGGGTAAAACTTGAATTTGATTTGATTGAGACTTTGATTAAGGCAACTAGACTTCTAACCTTTCATTAAGTATGATCGAACCTTGTATTGTCCTATGTGTGTGGGTTTGGGTGATTTATGACATAAGATAGCTTAAAAATTATTTTATTATAGGTCTTGATCATGGAATTTCAATGGGATCATTGTAAATGTTGTGAATCCTTGACTTGTGAAATCATCGTGAAATTGTGAATACTTGTGAACTTGTGAAATTATCCAGTATTAATTGTTGAACATAGGACCTATATGGACATCTTGCGTATGTTTATACTTATGAGATGATTATTGTGTTATATTGACATGTATTGCTTGATGCTTCGTTGATGACGAAAAGCCAAAGTGAAATAATTTCTGCTAGAGTTGTACTGATATTGAGATTGTGATGATATTGAAATTTGTAATGATGTTGAGACTGTATCAATATTGATATTATGATGATATTTACTTGTGCTTTGATACTTATGATGGCTATGACTGAGAGATAAGTAAGATAACATATGGATTGGTGGTCGAGGTCTTTATCAGTGGATGATTAGTTGGGGTTTCTAACGACGTGCTGAGGTAATATTCGATGGATGATAAGGCCTAGGTTTCTGCCGATCGTGTGAGCATTGGGCAAGTCTTTGTCAATAATGTTAAATGATACATAGTCCATATTAGGCTCTCATGGGTTCCCTTCTGATATAAGTTGATAACTTGAGCCTTGTACATTGTGAAGACTGTACTATGTGGGTACTAATTTATGAAACTGAAACTGCTTATGTTGCTGAAAGACTGTTGTACTACTTGACTCTGGGAATCAATTGAATATTTTGGGATATTATTTTATAATATATGTATATATTAAGTGTATTGCTGGAATTTTTTTGAGTGCACGTGTGTAGTCGGATGTATGTAGTTAGGATGGATAGGAGTACTTATGTTCTTTATTGCATTACTTCAGGTTTAGTTTCCATATGTTGAGTACCATATTGTCGCTCACCCCTTGTTACATTTTTGTAGGTTGTAAGCTTGGTCTCTTTTGATAGATTTTCTGGTGTCAGGATCAAGCTTCTGGACTTATTGAGAAGTAGTTGCTTGTCTCTTCGGTAGGCCCTCAAAGATTCTTTATTGTGTTATGTTCTATTTGAGGACTAGACATTGAAACTTGAATTTTCTTTTGAGTATTCTTATTTAGAGGTTTGCATATATGACACCAGTTCTGAGATGATTTTAGTTTGGTTTCTTTATGCTTACGTACTTAGTGCGACACCCTGGAAAATTATCAAAGTATCCATAGATGAGAAATTGCTCATATTATATATCATCTCAATTTTTATTTTTATTTATTTATTAATTTTTTTTTGCAAATTTGAGGTCAAAATCATGATTAATATGAAAAATTGAGTTAGAAAATGATCTTGGTTGAATTTTAAGCCAACTGAAGCCAAAGATAATTTTGTGGGGCAAAGATGCAATTTCCAGAAGGTGTGTGGCACCTCTGCATTGCGGACCTGCATTTAATTTTGGTTCTATTATTTTTTATGGGATTAAAAATTTGATCAAAAAATTTTCGTAAAAAAAATGAACTAGGAAGGACCAGGTCCGCGATGCGGACCAGGTTCACTGTTCAAAATTTTTAATTTTTTAGGGGCATTTTAGACTTTTCCTCATCCTTCATAAACTTAACCCACGGCTAATATATAGGTCGTTTGGTCTAAAAAAGGTTCCTAAAAACTTATTCCTAAGTCTTTTACGCTAAAATTAATTAACTAAAGACCTAAGGATAAAGAGAGGAGAAAAGGGTTAGGCTTCAAGGAATTCAGGTCAATTCTTGCAATATTAATTATTTGTCTTCATCCTAGGTAGTAATGCTAAAATAAAGCATGAAATTATTCTTCCATGTCCCCCAGTGATGGTACTCAAAATTGTGAAAGTATTGAGTCTCTATGCATGTTCCTTTGAAGATTTTCCTGTAATTATATATTCTATGTATTCTTATATGTTTGATGATCATCATGAATTTGATTTCTCGATCAAATATTTTTACATAAGTTATTTTGTAGACCTTAGGTACTAATTAAAAAATGATTGCAAGAATGAACTTGAGTCTGGAGTCTTGACAGTATGATGATGATTGTGGTTGTGATTGAGCATGATGATGATGTTGATAGAAATTGATGGTCCTAAGAGTCTTCATGATTGAACTGAAATGATTGATATAACCCTATAGTCCTCTTAACGAATGTATAAATCCTCTTGAAAGATGTGATTCGAACTTGATTGGATGATTGATGTTAATTGAAAAAATGACTATTTTAGGAAAAATCAATTTAAACTTAATTAATTTTAAAAAAAAAAATTTCAGAAAAATAGGAAAGTCGCGACTTAATTTTTTTAAAGAAAAATTTTAAAAGATTTTAACACTCTAATAGAAAATTTTTAAAATTTCATAGAAAAGGGTAAGGGTTCTTATTTCCACTTTGAGAAGGTAATAACATTCAAAGTGACCACTAACATGCGGTTGACCAACGATTTGAAATTTTGACTAATCATTAAAAAAAGATTTAAAACTAAAAAAACATATATAATGTAATTCAAGTAAAAATCTATTTAAGTAAATTAGACAATATTTCAAGTAAAAAGGAATACTGTCTATTTTTTTTCGAAAGAGCAATAATAAATAATCTAAATATTTTTACATAATTTTAAAAGAAGACATTTGTTGAAATTTTAAGAAGACTTGAAATCTTAAAGCAAATATTTTTTTAAAAGGAATATTAACAACTTGACCATTTTTGAAAGAATTTGAAATTCTCGAAAATAATCAAGCAAATAAAACATGCAATCATTAACGAAAGAATCAACATAAAAATGATTTGTCATTTGAGAAATTTAATTAAGTTAAATTTAAATAAAGTAATGTTAAAGCAAATCAAATAAAATAAAATCAATAAATAGAGAAATTAAATAAAGTTTTGAGCTTAGCAGGCCCAGAATCTCATCTAGTCGTATTCTAATCAAGATAAATGTTGTGTGGGCCTGCCTGACCCATTTCATTGTGTGTCTGCTACTCCAATCTATGGTTGCTATTGTCAAAAATTTAGAAAAATTGCAAAAATACACAATTTATGTTTACATAATTTCATATAATCCCCACTTTTTAAAAAAATTACAAAAAATCTTTAAATGATATAAACTATAACACTTATTGATACAAATTACAATCTATACTTCTCCACGTATCATAATTAAAATTCCTTAATGCTCCTACATTTTCGACATGTATCACTGGTTTCGTTTTTGTATATAAAAAATTTTTTTGGTAATTTTAAAAAAAGTTGGTATTAGTTGGAATTAGTTCTAAAAAGTATGGAATTTGTGTAGAGGTGTGCATCGGTCGGTTCGATTTTGTATATTATCAGTTCGGTTTATCGATTTTCAATTTTTAAATATGCTAAACCAATAAGAAACCAATAAAATAATTTTTATCGATTTTCGATTTATCAATTTCAAATTCTTAACGGTTCGGCATTTTATTTACCCGATAAGAATGTAATGAGAATTTGCATTAATTAAAAGCAAATAGAGTACAAAAACTATGTTTATAAACTTGCAAAAATTATAATTAATTAATTACAAACTAAAATACTAAAGTGGATAACTAATCACTTAAGTGCTATAAAGATTAAAATATGTAAATTATTGTTATAGCATCCTATTACTATTAAATTACTAATATTTAATATTTATGAAGGGGTAGAATAGTAAATTATTATAATCTTATTTAATTATTGGTTTATTCAATAACACAATAGTAAAATCGATATCGAACAGATCACCCAATAATCTCTTTTTTCAAAACCATTAAAAATTCGATAACCTAATAACAATAAACCAATAATGTTTTTATCGATTTGGTTTATTGATCAGTTCGATTTTTGCAAACCCCTAGATTTGTGTAAAATGCCCAAAACTTTAAGGGGCTTCAAGCCCGAAATTACCCATATATTGTCAAGTCAACACTGTGTATCATGGTATATTCCTGTATAATACCTATATATCAATGGTATACAGGTTTATACAACTCAATTTCCAGTTTTTAACACCTATAGACTTGCTCCCTGCTACAATTTGGGCTTTGACCCATTTTCCTATATCACTGCGTTGTATACATACTGTATATCAGTGCACACAACACAATCTCTTGCCCAATGATGAATATGATCGCAATGATGACTATGTTTTGGCTTTAAGCGTTTATGGGTGTGTATACACCATCATGTACAAGTTATGAATGAGCTATTTCTATGCACATATCATGAATTGAAGTATGATTTGGCTTTTAAGCGCAAGTATGCATGACTATGACTTGAAACAACTTATGATCTTATAGCAAGCATGTATATTTATATGTATTCCCTTGGGAAGAACTTAGCACGAATGAGATCGGAGGTGGGGGCTCAACCCAAGGGGTCCTTATATAAAGCCTACCTTTTTCATAACTACGTGCCACCATAGGATCATGTTTTCCCAATATGGATGATTATGTACATGAGACTCACTCTCTAAAATAGGCATGGCCCGTAAGGTGAAGTATAATCTACCTTTGGCAAGTGGGATACACTTTCTTCGGTGTAGAGGTATATCGGGATTCCTTGTAATAGCTCACATGGTCTTAAATGTCTGTTGAGGTCACATCCCCGCTTATGTTTATGCATTATTACATTCATGCATCATGATTTAAGGCATCTTGATATATATATGCCCTTGTCATTTAACATTGAAATGTAAGTTATTATGTTCATATGTATTGCATGCCCGCATACTTAGTACATTCAAGCGTACTAACGCATACTTTTGCCTTCATGATCTAGTATGTAGGGACGGTAGCCCTCCCCTATTCACCTCCCCGTGGCTAGTTGATTGTGGAAAGCTTGCTTGTGGTGAGTCATTTATTTTGAGGACAATACCTATGTTCTATCTACTTATTCTTAGACTTTACTACTTATGTTATTTTTAATTTGAGGGTGAGCTTGGGGTATGTCTTAGCCTCCATCTTTCTATGAATTAAAGACATTGTTAGATGACATGATATACTATGCATGAGTCTTGCTATGCTTTGTATTTATGAAGGTTATCATCTACCCTATGTTATTGTTGCTTGTGATATGTTGGTGAAGTTCCTAAGTCCATAATTCCCATAAATTGCGTCCCATGATCCTGTCCCGTAGACTTTCTTGTTGTGATAGTGTGATGACAAGTTGCATGTCCCTTATTCCCATAGATCGCGCCCTATGATCTCATCCCTTAGACTTGCTTATTGTGAATATGTAATGACAAGTCTCATACCCCCTTATCCCAAAGATTGCGTCCTACCCCTATCCCTTAGTACTAGTTAATTATATTTGATTTGCGTTTCTTAATCGATAATGTGTGTATGGATGTTATGAGGCTTGTTTGGGTTACCAGTGGTTCTCATCATCGTATCGCTCTTTAACCCTTGGCTTGGGTCATGACATCCATGCAGTGGGGCAAACCTCAGTGAAGACGCGGAGTCTATAGCGGGCTTGCATGGAACTCATCTTAAGATGAGAAATCCCATATCGACAAAATACGGAGAGATATTGGGTATATAAGTAAACAGTCTTTACCTACTAGTGACATGTTTTAAAACCATGCAAATCTAGGCTCAAAATGGACAGTATCACTAGCGGGTCGGATCGTTACAGTAAGCTATTTCTTCAAGACAACATTGGATTCTCTCAGTCATGTCAGGGTGTCCCTTGTTGTCAGACACGACTATTTTATCTATCTATTTTGTTATTTTTATACTTTCAGACTTACCAGTTTGACATTAAATATTCTTGATGTAATAACTTTCATGTTTTGAGAAACAATATGCAACAGACTCAAGTGGTATTTGTTATTTCTAACTTTCATAAGTTTGAGTTTTCGCATTACTATCATATTTCTTAAGTTTAATAACTAATACATGTAGGGATTTGTATTGTTGGTTCTTCTACCTAGGAGATTAAGTGTGGGTTCACTGATGACCCATTTAGCGTTGTGACACTTCCATAATAAGTTTGAGATTGGTCTTTGTGAGTTGAGATATAAGGTAAGTCTTGACTAGTCTTGATCTTCCCTAATAAGTGGAGATTTGATCTTTGTGAAATGAGATTTTAAAGCAAATCTTGACTTAGTGCATTATCATGATAAAATAGTTTTTTGTTTGTGAATTCTTTGCCACCTCATTTAAACTTATTTGTCACATCGCACTTTTTCTTGATTTTTTTTTTCTGGCACATCAATCTTCTTTGATTATTCCGGTAGTATTATTAGTTAAAAGAAATATGAAAAACATGCGAATACTTATGCTTTTAGAGAAAAAATTTATATGAATAAAATTAGGTAAAATGCACTTATCATTTTGTCGTATCAATACTATTCAACAGATCATAAATAAAAGAATAATGTGAATCAATTAAATCGTAGTAACAAACAATGAGAAAATCTAAAAGTTGAATTATAACTTATGTAAATTTGGATTAAGTGAAATATAAATATAAGGCATGTCACAAAATCAAAAGAAAATAATGAAGAAGACACATAAGGATACTTCATATATAGCAATTTCAACATAACTTGTTTCTAAACTTAAACGATCATTTAATATATATGTCGTAATATTCTAAAAAAACTATATATATATATATATATACACACACATCAGTCATATATGATATAGTGTGTAGTAAAACTTATGATCCCAAATAAATCTTACAAAAAGAAAATGGAACAAAAATCTACTCAACTTTGAAAAGATAAAGAAAGATGTTGAGGATTTCTTGATTCATTATGTCAATCATTCTTTATTGAATTAAATTAAATGATGATCTTAGTTAGTTATAATTACAATCAATCAAGATAATTTGAAATAAGATTATACAAATAATCAATCATACACACAATATGCAATAAAAACTTTCAATCCATTTGAATTGCTAAGGAACATATATTTCAAAAAATAAAAAGTTAAAGAAATAATTACTCGAAATTGAGAAACAAAAAAGAATACGTTGGGATTGGCCAATCTCCTTTATTAACCCACTTTCAATGTCGACTCTGAACAATTTCCACGGGGTCGCCGTCGTTGAATACGGTGGATTTTTTGGATTAGGGCAAAGCCCTGATTTTTAGTTTTGTAGAAGGAAAATATGAATGTATTATTATGTTTATGTACAGTATACATGTATATTTATATACTCTTCCCTA
>JAOTQR010000092.1:16844620-16866087 GCA_025774065.1 Solanum ossicruentum | reverse complement strand
ACCCATGATGAGCGTCGAAAGTTGCATTGACTAACTGCTACTTCACAATTGAAAGAAGCGCAGACAATTTAAAGAGTGATTTTGCTTTATTCCATCATACTCCAAAGCCAAAAAATAGTGAATCTATATGTACGAATGTGAACTAATATTTAAGGTTAAGTGTGTTCGGCTGATTAACCTAGTACCACCACAGCTCTGACCTTGTTGAACACGATTATCGACTTTTAATTTATTTTGAAAACAAAGTAGAGTTTATCAGATTTTAGTCATTCAAAATGTGATTTAAAACCTCTCTTTATTGGAAACAACCTTGCCAATACCTTCACAAGTTAGTGGTAAGTCTAATTCACATAATACTCGCAAGATCCCACTTGTCGGATTACGTTGGTTATGTGTTGTAGTTTCTCTTTCTTGTGATGTAGAAGATGTCATCTCCTTGGACAATATTCTAATTCTTCCTCTATATAGAGCATTTGAACACCATTACCAGCTTTTAATTTATTCTGATGACGAAGTAACAATTAACCACTTTTAATCATTCAAAATATGATTAAAAACCTGATGACGAAGTAATAATTAACCACTTTTAATCATTCAAAATATGATTAAAAATCTTTCTTTATTGATTATCCTCCATCCAGTATAATTACCATATGTTCTAGTTTACACTTGATAAACTCTTCCTATCCATTTGTATGATGCAAGTCCCTTACTTTTCTTCAAATAAATCCTTAATTGCCTACCTGCTGTTCCAATTTGCCATTGTGTTGAACTATCCTGCTTATTGAAAGTACTGCTTTTAAGACTTCCTGCCTTTCCTGGTGTTTCTTCTAAATCTATTATGATATTTGTTGTCTCTGCGTATTTGGAGATGTTTTTACATATGTCTTTGACAAGGAGTTTCTGTATCTTCATATGCTGCCTGCCGGTAATTTTTCATTTTTTCCTATTAACTGGCTGACTGTGTTTAGGGAGTCTGGTTTAAACAATCTTGAAGCGTCATGGTTTGCGATGGATGGGTGTTGCCACTAGGGCAACCCTCTTTTTTCCCATACCCCATCTGTGGGATGTGGATTTCAATGGTATGATGTTGTTGTATGTGATGTATACACGGGTCACTTCTTTTGTTTGGCCCTAGAGTTCTGTGGTTCGATTTGTCATACATATGAACATGTCTGTAAAACAATTTGAGCATGATATAGTCAGTGTCATCTTGACATTTTCAGATGGAGGTTTTTTTTTTTTTTTGATAATTATTTCAAATGATGCTATCTGAAAATTCCAGAGAGAGAGAGAGTTGATTTGGCTCTGAATAAGTGCAACAATTTTTTTGATTTAGGAAGTGCCTGCCAGTCTAATAATTTGCAGGAAATGGAAGCAGAGAGAATGAAAAAAACGGAAGTATTGGATGTTCTAGGCAGTCCGTGGGTATTGATAATACTCAACATTTAAGCTGAAAAATTAGATTAGGCTGTGGGCGTGCTGTGTGTTTGTGTTTTCCGCGAAGTTCTTTTGTCAATACTTGCAATCCTGTTGGCTTTTCCTAGAGGGTATCTCAAGGAGCAGAGTATGGGCAATACTAGTTTTGTTCTGAAGTGATGATTTTCATATGCAAATGGTTTATTGATTTAAACCCCCTCTTAATTGAGAAGCCACAATGAAATAAGCTACCTTTTGTCGGGTGTCTTTCCCTAGTGAAAGTTTACATGCATGCATTTGTGTTTAACAATCTCATAAAGCAATTGGTATTTTAGTTTTAGAGGAAATCGGACGGTGCATCTTCATATTCCTGGTTACAGAATGATAAACAGTAACAGTTCTATATTTTGGAACCATGAGTTTTGTGGAACACACTTGATAACTTGCAGAAGCTGATCACATATTCTGTTGATACTAATGAGAGATTTTGAGTGTGCCAAATTATGTCCATTAGATTATTGTTTAGAAAATTTGGCTTGTGTGACTTTATGTTGCCATAATTCTCGTAGGAAAATACAAAACCTTTCATATGTGTGGATAAAATTGGTGCCGGCTAATTGTTATCTTTTCATCAATGTGAGACCCTCTGAGGAGGTACCCTAGCATGATTTTAGTAAAGAGGATCAAGTTGGCCCTTGTTTTTACCCGCTTAAGTGGATCATTGACTCCTACTTGGATATTCTTTTTCTCAAACTTGTTTGGAATTCTATCCCTGTGGTATTATGGTTGGTTACCTGGAGAAAAAGAAATGCTGGAGTTTTCTAAAGTTAAAAAAGGACAATGTAGTTAATCGTGAGTCCCAGTTCATATTCTTGCTTAGTTTTTGGTGTACAATAGTTGGCAACAAATGTTTTAGAGCTGGAGAGCTTTGTTGACTTTGCAGGTGCTTGCTGACTTTATTTTTGGATGTACTCTTTCCCATCAATAATGATAGTTCACATGGCCCATCTGTCTTGGATACTTTTAGTAAAACAAAACAGAAGTTATTCTGACTAGTAGTTTAGGGAGATTTTGGGTTTTACAATTAATTTTGCCAATAACATACCGTATTTCATTCGCTGAAACTCATACATGGGCTTTTGCTTGCCTAATCTTAATATCCTTTTGGTTTCCTCTTCTTTAAGCAAGTAGAGTCTTCCCTTTCAAAAGTCGAGCAATCTCCGGCGAAATCAATGCATGATGCACTTTCTCCATTGATGAAGGCGTTGGTTGCAAATGATCTCTTGAGGCATTCTGATGTTGATGTGAAGGTTGCAGTCGCTTCTTGTATTAGTGAGATAACTAGAATAACTGCACCAGATGCTCCTTATGATGATGACAAAATGAAGGTATGAGAAGTTTGAAGTTTGCTTTCTCATTGTTTTTTGTTATGTTAGCCCTTCAATAACATTCCATTTGTTTGATACAGGATGTCTTTCAATTAATTGTATCGTCCTTTGAGAATTTGAATGACCAGTCCAGCAGATCGTACAATAAGAGGGTGATGATCCTTGAGACAGTGGCCAAGGTCAGGTCATGTGTTGTCATGCTGGATCTAGAATGTGATAAGCTCATTACTGAGATGTTTCAGCACTTCATTAAAACTATAAGGTATGATGAATATATCTTAATTGTTCGACAATAATTTTGTTTGTATGATGTTTGGTTACAGATTTCTTCAAAATGTGTGGTTAAATATTTCTGGTGTGTTTCTTCTTCTTTAGCAATTTTCTTTAATCTCAACCTTGGTTGTTTTTGATATAACCCAACAGTGAGTGTTATAGTCTTGAACATGGTTTTAGATCTGAAATTGTAATACCTACAATCCATCGAAATGTGATTTTGATTTATGAGATTGTGCTTCTCAAGTTTGGTTATATTTTTAAGTAGAGCTTTTAGTTAAGAAGTCCTTTTTTCAAGCACGTCAAGTATAATTACAAGGTAGACGCTGTACTTACAAATTCTTGAATTTGTAGGATTTGAGATCATATCTGAAATTATGATTGGAACTTTACTAGAGTTTCTGGACTCCTTGTAAGACGAACATGACTTTGCAATTCTTTTGAACTGTAAATGTGGTTAACATACTGATAACAACAACAACATTACCCCATTGCCTCAGAGGCTCCCGCCCATTGCGGGTAGGGGGGGGGGCGGATGTACGTAGCCTGACCCCTATGTTTAAAAACACCGCGACTGTTTCCGGATGGTTGAATATATTGATAACATTCTCAAAACAAAAATCTGAAATTTTGGCCTCTCTTGTAGTGTTTTCTTTTATTTATACGTTTTTGGATTTTTTGTGGAGCTAACAGATTCATCACTTTGGTGCTTCTGTACTGGGTTTTCAGTTTGATTAGTGTGTTGTTTTGCAGAGATGAGATCTGGTTACTTGTTTTGATTATCTATATCCAATTGGATCAACTTTTAGGAGTTCATTGAAATGTTTACTCCTAGATCTTAAAAGATATTTTTTACTGATTAGTTGTGTCGGAATAACAGAGTTGTTTGAAGATATTTAACTGGTGGTTCAGCAGAAAAAAATTTGGTTGAAAGTTGCCGCTATGGGTAACTTCTCTAGTTTTCTTATTGAAAATATAAAATGAACTACTAGAAACAATAAATCCATTGAATGTGTTTTTTCCCTCCAGAAAGTATTTAAGAGCTCATCCATAAGTTTGTTAAAGACGCTCTTGGTAGCTATATATAAAGCAATAGCAAGCTGGTAGATTTTGCATCTAAAAGATATTTAAAACCTGAATGGATGGTGTGATTTTTCTTTCAACAGTACAAAAATGTATGGAAAATGAACTCCCTGCCAATACATAACCATGTTTTCCCTGGTGCTTGCTTTTGGATTGATAGTGAACTTATTAATGAATTACTTGCTGCACTGGTTTAACTGGATGATGCTTGATTAAAATCTATTAAATAGATGGATGCTGTTGATTATCCAATGATGTGGCTTATGTTCTCTACCAGTTGTGAGGCTCTTGATTTTTCTTGCTATTTTGTATGCTGATTCCTATTGAACATTTTAGATTGTAATAATGAATGTCTTGTTTATTCGTTGACTTTCACTTTCAGAGAGGATCAAGATGAGATTGTTTTTTCATCCATGGCAACTATCATGACTCTTGTGCTGGAAGAAAGTGAGGAAGTTTCCTTGGAGTTGCTTACCCCTCTATTGGCTAGTGTTAAAAAGGACAATGAGGTATGTTGTGGTTGAAGAGATGATGTTGTTCTTCTTTACTTCTTTTTGTATTATACTTCTTATGTCTCTGTAGTCTCGTGATGGTGCTAGACATTAATATTTTTGTTTCAGGAGGTCACACCAATTGCTAAAAGGTTGGGAGAGACAGTATTTGTGAACTGTGCAGCGAAGCTTAAGCCTTACTTGGCTCAAGCAGTAGAATCTTTGCAAATCTCTTTAAATGAGTACAACATAATTGTTACTTCAGTGTTGGAAGGGACTCTTCCAGCTGTTGATGGTGTTAATGACCGTGCTCCCAAGGACCAATTGGTTAGTGAACCTATTCTTCTAAGTTATTCTGTGTCTGAAGTTTTGCTGCTAGACTACCATCTGTATGGGTAAACATCAAGTTAACATCACATTTACACGTTCCTGCATAATCTAGTTAAAGATGATAACCTTTTCTTGTGTTTAAGTTACTGGTTTAGCTAATATCTGTTGGCTTGATAGTGGTGGTGCTGTGTTGATGTTCATCAAGTTAAAATGTCTCTTTCCTATCCCTGTTTAAACCTTGTATCCTTGCCTCTGCTCCTTGTGTGTGTCTGTGTGTGTGCGTGTATTATAAAGGACCACATTGGTTGGTCAGTTTCTTTTCAAGCAGTACTTGTGCTTCTTCTCCTTCTTTGCATTCTGCTTCAGTTTGTGCATCCGCGGAGACTGACTTGTTGGAAGAGTATATCTTTATGTCTCCCAAAAAAATGGCCTGATTACAACAAATTCTATGTCTGTGGCTGTCCATAATTATGGACACAGTTACTGTTGAAATTCTGCTGTTTTGACGGAAGATATCTAGATAATTTTCATTCAGTAGTCATGCATGACTCTTGGCAATACACAGGGCTGCAAAGCATGCCCAACTTTTCCCCTTCAGTCATATTGACTGCGGCCATTTCACCTGTTATAATGATTGAGCACTGGTTATATCTATTTTTTATTTTATATGGTTGTCAAAAGCAAAATGAACTTTGTGTCTTTCCCATATCAACCTGTCACACATCAGGAACTGAAGACATTTTTTTTCTTTTTGTGAATGTTGTTGGTTCTGAACTGCTATTGTTGCAGTTTTTTTTTTTGCACAAGAACGACTTGAAAGTTGGATGCTATTTATTACTGCTAACAATGTAAATTACCCTTATACTTTGCTCTAGAGATTTGATATTGATGTGTTTTGAAGGTCACCACAACCAAGTTGGCTGAACTTCCAGAGGCTGCTCAGGCCACTCAGGTGTGAGGCTTTGGATAACTTTCTTTAGTGATTTTCCCTGCGTTTTTGACTTAACTTTGTCGTACATTGCCTCTGAATTCTTATCATATTTAGGATGGTGGGAGCAAAGTGGCTACTGCATCTTCAGTTGAAGCAGACCAGGCATGTGGTTTCTATATTCTCTTGTTGCTGTTGGACATATCAAACTTGCAAAACAAGGAAATATTATTTGAAAGTTAATGTTTGTATTAAAATTTGTTCACCATCTCAACTCCACCTAAAATAGAAAATTTGAACTTGAGTAACTTGTTTTGAGTGTTTGAAATAAAATAATGGGTTCTTTTACAAAACTTCAGTTTCTTCCGCAAGTGAAATTACAGAATTGCAACTTCATTATTGTTCAAATTGAACATCAAATACTCATTTTCATCTTCAAATACTCTAAATGGATCAGTTTCTTGCATTGGTAGATCAATGAATTACACCCTTAGGAATGGGTAACATCTTTGATATCTGTACTGGGTGGTGTGGAGTTGAATTGAATATGTTAGTACCCATAGTATGCTTATGGTGTGCAATCACTCTTGTCTGGATGTTGATTAAAGGTATTTAATTGGGAATTTTTCTTGCTTGTTTAGATGGCTGAGAGTGCAAGGGAGGAGGCATGTTCGGAAGATATTGATCCTGCTGTGAATGGATCTCCCAAGTCGATTACAAGTAATGGTGTTGGTTTGGAGAATGTGGGTGTGGCTGCTGAAACGGAATCGTTGATGAAGGCTGGAGATCATGATGAGGTGGATCTCCATGATGCTTCAAAGATACCATCCAAATCTGAATCTGATGATTCAAGGGTTGAAAAGTCTACAAAGTCTGAGCCCAAGGCTCCGAAGTCAGAGCCCACGTCAGAACAACCAACTAAGAAAAGAGGAAGGAAGACAATTTCTTCCATAAATTCAGCAGAATCTTCTCACCAAGCTCCTGAAGGAAGTGGAGAAGAGGCTGAGAAGCTTCAAGATCATCAGGATGATCGAAACAAAGATGACCAAAGTTCAGCTTCTGAAGATCCAGCGGTTGAGCAGGCCAACTTGTTGGAGAAGGAACCAGAAACTAATCAACATGCTGCGCCCAAAGAATCTGAGGAAGATGTGAAAATTGCTCCATCATCCCCAGGTCAGAGCCTTCCTGAAGAGAGTGCACTAAAGAAGGGTAGTCGGCCCAAGGAGAACACCTTTAATCAAGAAGACAGTGTGTCTAAGAAGGAATTGGAAGCTGGAAGTGACTTGGAAGTTAAGCAGGTGAGGCGCCCTTTGAAGAAAACTCCTTTAGAGCCTTGTCGTAAAGAGAAAGGTGGATCCACCAGTGATACAGAGGCTAAAAAGTCGAAGCAATCGGGTAAGAAAGTTGATACCAAAAATAAGAGTCAGGTTGGTCCATCTGTGAGAAATAAGGAAGATAGCAAAAAGCGTGGACATGGAAAAGCTAGTCAGGTAAAGACTTACTAAATCTTTTAGTTAATATGGCGTTCAGTTATTTATCTCCTCTCAGTGTAACTTCATCTTCCTGTTGGACTGCCAATGTGTCCTTGTAGATCTTTTCAGTAGTCAATTTCACTGTGCAGGAGACGTTGCCTTCACAAGAGGCTCCTGATCACTCTGTTAAACATGATGAAGATAATGAAGAGGAAATTCCCAGGACTACTGCGAAGAGAAAACGTTCTTCAAGCAAGGGCAGGGTAAGCATTTTACATTATTGGTTTCATGTATAATGCACATTTTGTTCTAGATGCTATTGTTATGCTATGCACTTTTTCCTGTTTGTGCAATTCTTACAACTGAGCTTGTTCAACTCTACTTCCGGGTTAGACTTACCAAGACCCTCCATGTCTGTCTCATCTGTTGTTATTTCGTTGCGCAGGGGAGTAGGCAAGTTGTGCAGACGAGTGTGCCCACGCCAGTGTCTCCCGATAACTCTACTAAGCATGTAAGTGATGAAGTTGAAACTCACTTGCCAAGTGCAAAGAAAAAGCCTTCTTCAGGCAAGGACAAAGTAAGCATTTCACATTACTGTTCATGTTTTACCCATTTTATCCTCTTATGTGTTTCGATACTAATGTTCTATTGTTATGTGCTATGCTGCTGCTTTTGAAATCGAAAACTGTTTTTAGTTGACCAGTTTTGCCTATTGATTTATTATTTTAATAGCCAATAGTAATTATAGCAAATTTAGTGTTGCACCATGTTTAGTGCTAGTATACATCTGTTATTGCAATTTTTTTAATGAAAACAGAACAACTTATTTGGAAAAACGGATGGATATTTGCAATTTTTATCAGCTGCTTTTCTAAAAACTAACGTTGGTATTTCTAAACAGCCAACACCAAATGCAAATGCCACCCTAGTCTTGTTGATTGTGAATGCAAAAGCCTTATACTCTTCTCTCCTTTTGACGGGAATACTGCCTTATTTCTCCTTGTGTGTTACTGCCACTCATAGTCACTTATTTTCGATTATACTTGTCTACATTTAGTGCACAAAGAAAGCTATCTTGATGAACTGTTTTATTTAAATAAATCCGTTTACCTTCTAGAGTACTCTTGTGTGATTAATCAGTGGTTTGTCTGGGAGAGATGTACCTAATCACTACTATACTGCTATTATTTGACAGGTAAAAGAGACTCCGCAATGCGATAAGAACCTGGTTGGTAAAAAGATCAAAGTTTGGTGGCCATTAGATTCAAAGTATGTGTTCATTTTACATCTTTTATGAAATCGGTAGCGTGTTATATTCATCAGTACCTTAAAACAAGTCTGGTGAAGCTTATCTACAAATATAGATTCAGACAAAAGCGGCCATAAAGTCTAGGAATGATTCGACATCATCAACTAACTGTTCTTTACACCAAAAATAAAAAAGAGAAATGCAGGAGCTCTCAATCTTCTGGATTGAGCTGCATCTGCCTTCAAAACATCTTGCATTCATCTCTTTCCAAGTAGTCCACCATATGCAAGCTGGGACAATCTTCCACCACTCTGTCGCAAGTTTCTCCTTGTATATTGTTCCAACTGCATATTAGATCCAGCGTACTCTGAGATCACCCAAACAATTTGAGCCAAAGCTGTCTGATAATAGGACAATGCAAAAAAAGATGCCCATTGGTTTCAGCTTCCTGTTGACATAGGAAGCATCTGGAGCTGAGATGAAAACCCCTTCTTTTGAAGTTTATCATGGATGAGACAAGCTTTCCAAACAACTAGCCAAGTAAAGCAAACGACTTTGAAAGGAGCCTTTACTTTACATATATCTTTCCAAGGCCATGGGTCATTGAGCTGCTCCATAACACTTAAGTATTTGTAAGCTGCTTTGACAGAGAAAATAGACTTGGTGCCACCTTTCCAAGCGAGAGAATCATCCTCCTCCTTTAGGCCTGCAAAACCTTCAAGCTTTCCAAGAAAATCAGCAACTCTTGGAATCTCCAAATCATTAAGGAGCCTTCTGAATGCAATATTCCACCCTTATGGAGTCCAGAGTTCATCAACTGTAGCTTCCGGAAGGAGGATAAGATGAATAAATCATGAAATTGGTCTATTAAAGGCCCAATCCCTAACCAATCATCTCTCCAAAAGGAGATTTTCCTCCCGTTGCCCACCCTGATCCCCGTGTTTGCTATGAACACCCCCCATAGATTCCTGATGGATTTCCAGTTACCAACTCTGTAGGCTGATGTCACTGGTTTGGTGTTCATTTTACATCTGTTATGCTGCTGAACAATTTTGTTTCTCTTCCTCATTCTTGACTGAGTTTGGAATTACTGTCATATTGGGTTAACTGTATCTGAGTAAGTTGGGATTTCACTGGGCATGTTGTAAATGAGTAAGTTCCCAGTTTTGTATTAGTAGGGATAATTTTTATCTCCATTAGTATATGTTGTATACGAGGAATAATATTCCTATTTCTGTTTTTATATGGGGTAGTAAGCATAGTTGTGCTTCTTGGGAAATGAGGATGCAAGTTGAGGTTACCTCAATATATGAGTTAGAATTTTGTGCTAATACTGATTTGTTGTTGCAGATTTTATGAAGGTGTGGTCGGCAGTTATAATTCTTCCAAGAAGAAGTTCACGGTGAGTGCAGTTTGTTTTCTGCTTCATGAAATGGAATGGTTCACATTGATGTAACACTCCCTATGATTAAAATTTTCTTATTAGGTGAACTACAATGATGGAGAGACAGAAAAATTAAATCTCTCGAAGGAACGCTGGGAACTTGTTGAAGATGATAATATGTCAGAAGAGGTTAGTTACCGACTATGTTTGTTTTATTATGGTTATGTTTCTTTGATACATCAGTATGCATTTGTTGACAGGAGCAAGTAGCAAGTGCCGATGCAGCTTCTGAAAGGTAAGCATGGCCATTTATGTCCGTTTCTTATTTGGTTTTGACGCATTATTTACACCTGAAGACGGTTACTCAATTTGAGCCAAGCGATCTGAATTGTCTTCCTTTTTTGAAACCTTTCTGCATTTTTTTAATCTAAGATTGTCCTTCAAGCGACTATTTACCACTGTAGCCACTTAATAATAAGTCTCAACTGAAGAAACAACAGATGATTCTTATTGCTGTTTTGTTCTATTTTTGTGTTGCTTTGATGATATCTTTGTCCAGTCTACAGCTTCAATTTTTTTTTTGGGGGGGTGATACATGCAATGCTATCTAAAGCAAAAAAGTTCTTAGGTTCATTGCGGCTTTAAGCACAAATAAAGTGTGTGGTTTAATGAAAAAAGGCGCAAAAGGAGAAACGCGCGCGCGCGCGCGCACACACACACACACACATATATATATATATATATGTTTAGTCAAAGTACTTTGTTCTGTTGAGTTGTTTTCTTTTGACCTTTGAGTATATATGGTTTGGTTCTGTTGGCCTGCTTTAGCTAATTACTGGATTTCCCTGTTCTTTTTCCAAATATTCTGCTTTTAAGTTACTGGAGAAGTGGTATGGTATGTTGATATGAGTGGTTGTGATTTCCTTTATTCCATAAAAATTCTGCTTTGGTGAACAAAGTGAGACCAATACTCAGTTTGATGTTTGTAATCATTATGTTTGGATTATAATATTTTTATAATTGTGATAATACTCTCCTCTCAATCTCTCTGTGTAGAAGTACTTAACATTCATTCTGTCCATTGTGTTAAGTTTGCAAGGACGAAAATCTTCAAAATAAAGTACTGAAATTCCATTTCAAAATATTCTAGCAGTACGACTGTTCTTTGTGTAACTTTGTCTCTGCTTTTGATGTCAGTCATAAGAAGAAGAAACCTAGAACTGCTGAACCATCACCAAAGCAAGAAATGGAGGCTTCACCTGAAGGGTTGGTATAATCTTCCTAACCATGTGTTTGTGTGATGTATTGGCACGGATGTTTTTGCCAGCCTAATGGTTTCAATTATGGGGCTCTTTTTGCAGCAAGTTAAAAGATGCTACAGCAAAATCTGGACAGAAATCCAAGGGTAAAGTCAACTTGAAAGATGGCAGCTCAAAATCTGCTGGAAAAACTGACAACACAACCAGCAGCAAGTCTGGGGACCAATCCAAAAAGAGCACTGACCAATCCGTTGATACTGAAAAGCCATCTGCTAGGTCTAAAGATGTTAGTACTGCCAAATCCAAGTCCAGGCAAGATACTCGAACGACTGCCAACAAGTCCAAGCAAGAAACTGTTAAAGCTTCCAACAAGACCAAAATTAAACCCCCCCAAAGTGGTAGCAAGTCCAGTGCTGATGGTATGGAGAAGAAGGTAAAATCTAGTTCATCAAAGGTTAAAGAGAGTGGGAGCCAGAAGGAAAAAGCAGCTAACTCAGCCAAAAACTCTGATAGCAGCACCAAGGAGAAATCCTCTAGTGCGTCGAAGGAACAACAAAATGAGCCGAAGAGTGGAAAGAAGCGTGCAAGGGGGAAAAATTGATTATTTGTTGCACATCTTGTAGTAGTGGAGCTCCTGCTGTTGCAGTGCCTCTTTACATTCTTGGACCCATTGCGGCTCATTGAAGAGGCTATATAGTGTTATTATGCCTTGTGCACTATTTGCTGTTTGGCACAGTATAGTTGCAGCTTGCAAATGCCTATCATAGCTTCTTGGTTATGATGGTGCTAGGTTTCTGGATAGTTTTTTCAGTTTAAAGCATATTGGTAGAGATGTAATTGATTAGATTTATCATTTTGGTACTTTTAGCCCTTTAGCATAGGAAGGAGATCCCCTGTTGAGGATTTTATGGATGTTAGTTTATCATAAATTACTACTTCTCCTTGCAGGTGGTTATCCAAGTCGGGCTTTACTTAAATAATTTGATGTTGATACATAGCTTATTTGATGGTACTAAGTTTGCATGCTGGATTTTAGCTTGTTTGATGGTGCTAAGTTTGCATGCTGGATTTTGGAGGTGGCAAATGGTATCTCAAATTATGTGATATTGTTCTTTTGAGTTACAAGTTCTAAATATTTATGTTGCAATAATTCATCTACATGGTGAATTGTGAAGTTTCACTCAATGTGAGTTTTAGTTCTAAACAAAATTTTAAGTGTTCGAAAAGGTGTCTGCCGCTTGAATAAGTGGAGGGAGTAATCGACATGAATAAACCAACACCTGCTCTTTAGACCATCAATTTTATTTGGTCATAAATGTATATTGTACTATGTTTGATGATTTGATTGTTTTGCTTTGACTTGATTTGTGGTCTTATATTAAGATATGTAGAATGTATTCAAATACTCTTTAATTGTATGACTTTAAACATGTCATGTGAAAAATAAAAAAATTTTAAAAAATAAAATAAAAACATTCATGTTTGAATGGGCTAATAAAGAAAAATAAATTAAAATGGAAGGAGTATATTTTATGTATACGGTATTAGATACGAAGCTTAAGAGTAGAGTTAAGGAGACGACTTGGCAATAATTAAGCATTGAG
This sequence comes from Solanum ossicruentum, assembly GCA_025774065.1. Lineage (NCBI taxonomy): Eukaryota > Viridiplantae > Streptophyta > Magnoliopsida > Solanales > Solanaceae > Solanum > Solanum ossicruentum. Next base: position 16,853,207 of record JAOTQR010000092.1, on the reverse strand, counting down.
TGGTAGGCATTAAATGGTGCCAACAACTTGGCATTTTAAAAAAAAACTACGAGTGAAATAAACTTGAGAGTTAAGAGGGGATGCAAACATCCCTAAAAAAGTTAGCTTGCATTAGAAAAGTAGCAATTGAAGTGTTTGGTGTGACTAAAGGTCTAGTATCTCGACCATATAAATAGAGCTAAAAGGGAAAGCTAAGATGAGAAGCTCTAGATGGCTTGCACCAAAAGCCTATCTAAAACTCAAATACAATGAGCCTTGACTAGTTTGTAGATATTAAGGGGAGAGAATTGAATCTTTATTCATAGATATACATTTTTTTAGGTGCTTCTGTACCTTATTTGTTCTTGCATTTATGTTTGTCAGTATATCTTCAGTTTGTCCCAATTTATATGGCACCACTTGATTTGATACACCTTATCCGGTATGATGCCTCGATTGTAACTAAAATAAGCTAAAAATACAATTCTCAAAAACTCTTGTTGTTGTTCCTGTTCGTCTCCTTTACTTCTAAACTCGACTCGTTAGCTTATTCAAACTGTTCAACATCACATTCCTTAAAAATATAAATTTCACAAATTTTCTTTCAAAAATAGTCTTGATCTCTAAATTTTTGCCTTTTAACAGCTAAATTAAATTTCTACCAAATAAAACATAATTTTTAGAAATAAAGTTACATAGGCCAGATATACATGAGAATACTTATGCTTTGTGAAAAATTAAAATTAGTGAATTTTAAAAATAAGCTACAAAAACAAAAATTAAGCACTTGAAATAAGAAAATAAAAATTAAACACTAATTCGTTAAAGAGGCAATTCGTGTAAAAACTCATTTAGGAGAATTCACTATAGTTGGTATAGGGAATTCAAACACCTCAATATGTGAAAGTTAATGCAATTGGTGCTTACTGTGAAAGTTGGTATAGGGAATTCAAACACCTCAATATGTGAAAGTTAATGCAATTGGTGCTTACTGTTAAATATGTAAACCCTAGAATACTAGTAAAAAATATGTAAACATTATTTCTGATTCCAAAAAATAATATATAAGTGAAACTTTTTTATGTTTGTTGAGTTCAGAAATTGAATTAAATTATGTTAATTATATTAGTTTTATTTGATCTGTATTAAGTCTGGACCGAATTAATAAGAAAAAATAAATTTGCAACAATAAAAAATAAATTTATGGATTTTTTCCCAAAAAAGTTCTTTTTTTATAAATAATATCAATTTGATATTTTGTAGGGATTACTAAAATATTAAAATACAAATGGTATCTGAAAATTAAAGAAGAACATTTTTATTAGTTTATATATTAAATTTTTAAAAAAGAAAAAAAATATATGCATGCATAAAAGCTTTTCCAATTTCTATTTTACTAAAAAATAAAAAAAAAGAGATTATAATATGATTCAAATTAATCTTTATGATAAAATGTTCATAGATAACTATATTTTCTCTAACTGCAACATATTTTCAAGTCTTTTGAGAATATATATAAAATAGTATTTTATAGTTTCTCTTTTAATATAGTCATTTATAGGGGAATTTTATGTTAAAAATGCATGCATATGAAGTTATCTTAATTAACTATCATATTCTAAAGCTCATTTTTTAATTTAGTTGGAAAGACTTATTTACATTTTTAACACTTTCTGAAAGTATAATGCTATAAGTTAATCGCCTTTATTTTTTAAAACTTAAACCTTAATCCTATCGTAAGTTGAATTTCTTAATTTATTATTTATTGATATTATTTATAATTTAACATTTGCTCTTTAAAGTTTTCATTCGTTAATTAATCTAATATTTATTTTTTTATTTTCTTCTTTAATTTTATATCGTACATGTCGACGAATATAAGTCATTAATAAAAATATCACTTATGATAGGATTATGGTTTAAGAAACCTACCTTAATTTGAATTCTGCTGTGTTTTATTTTCACACAATAATTGCCTCATTTGATTGTAAAGAACTAGACTTATTTCAGGCAATATTTAATTTAATCATAATATGAAAAATAAAAGAGAGAGAAAAGTATGCACTTGCCATTTAAAATGTTGCTCTCCATCTCACAGGCACTAGTATAATTGTTGCAAAAGTCATCTCTTAAACTACTTTTTCTCAATAGTTTGCTAGAAATTGGTCCACATGAAGAATTTACCATATTAAGAAAATAAAAGAAACAGAAAAATGTCAATGATGTCTAAAATTTAAAAAAAAAGCAGTGAAATGCCAACAAGTGCAAAATTAAGTATTATTATTTTTAAAAATAAAGTGTTAATTATATTTATGTATTAAGAAAAAAAATTATATTTGTGTATCGAAAAAATTAATGTAACTATTTTCATACTATATTTTCATATGGAAAAAAATTGATACAATTATTAGCCAAAGAAATTACATTTGTATACCTACTTTTGAGGTTGATACTATATTCAAACATTTATCAAAAAATTTTTGATACAGATTATATTTAAGTATTTAATTTAGAATGATATAATGTGTAATTGTATATCTGTATGTTAGTTTCAAAGCTAATATGTGAATGCATAAGAAAATTGGGAATAATGTAAGTGAGTGGGTATAAAGTAACGTGGATATTAAGTTGTTTGAGTAGTATATATATTTTGTCATGTATGATTGTTCGAGAAAAAAAAGGTACATGATGTAGAGACAATGAATTATGTTAAATGTTTCTTCCATTAGCCTAGTGTTCAACATTTCACAATATTTATTTCATTTTACGTATGAATTATGAATATGCAAAAACATATATTTTATGAAATTAAAACACATGAAAATAACATAATTATGAAATCAAGGGCAGGGATGTTGGATAATGAAGAGTGAGGACTAAGATTACTCCATTTTCGCAGATAGTTATATTATGCAACATCAGGAGAGAGAAGACATTGAAATACCTTGTATTATTCCTTTTTCAGTTTCATCTTGATTTTCTCTCTTTCTTTTTCTCCACATTATTTGACTCAAGTCTGTATTCACTAAAAATATGAACAATTTACGGTATTAAAAAAAAAAAAATAAAGAATGAAAAACGGAGCCTACTAAATTCACAATGTGTCATTAAATTTTTTTCTCTCAAGCGCTTGAGTTTATGGAATATAAGATAGAACAATTTACTTTAGCAAAATAATGGTAGCTTAAATTTCGATGAACTTCAAACTCACTCAAAAAATGCAAATCATACTTGAGGTTTTATGAAGAAGAGTAGAAAATCATAAAAATTATAGTTGAAAAATGAAAGACAATCCCATTGATTATAAACAAAAGAGTAGTATGAACAAAATGCTTATTGTATTTTATTAGAAAAGTCACTATCCTTAAAAAAATATTTCTCATTAACAAATTTTATAACTCAGCATTCCACCACATGAATGGACAATGACTATAAGAAAAAGGAATTCAAACAATTGTATGATTTACTATCAAAGATTTATCGCATCTGGATAAGTAGGTATTTCTTTGAACTTTTTGCAATGAACTCATATTGGATGCACCCAATTAGTCAGTAGATGTAATATATTTGAATCGTCAAATTATTTGTACACCTAGATATAAGAGTCATGTCCCGGGAAGATACTCTTGGCCTGACCGATACTTGAAGAATCATCGTTGATTCCCCAAGAGAACCACCTAGTCTCATCATCATATTGTACTCAACAACGGAAGAAAATACTCAAGAAAAGGCTATCAATATATAAAGAACAATATCTGTCTCAAAACAATCAAGACTGGTATGAAAGAAACTAGTCTAACAACATCCACATCGACAATCCCAAATCTATTTTATGAAGCCTATATCTAAACTGTCTAGATGGTGCCTTGGCAAGCCATGACTACCCCAATGACAAGGAAATGAAAATTCTGACATAAAGAAAAAAAGGGGCTCTTTCGAGTAGCAAGGAGAGTTCACCAAATCTGAAAGCAGGACTCTGGACTTTAATGGAGCATATTCTGAAGACCTCTATCATCTATATCTGCATCATTCATGATGCAAGCCCCCAAAAATATCAGTACATGGAATATACTGGCATGTAAAATGGCTATGGAACAATTAATACTCAACATTCAACTCGACTATCCATAACTCAACTCAGTTAATATGCAGGTTTAAGAGTAAGTCATGCTTTGAAATTAGACTCATTTTTATGCAACTCGATTTAAAATACTATGCTCTATCAAGTGTTGCTTGGGAGTTTATCTTAACTAACTTCCAATCCCACTACCTTTAGTTTGGTGATGCATAACGAAGGTGACACTGTTGCCATGTCCATCCAATACTTGACAAGGTAAAGGACGATCAAACATCTCTTGGATCCAAAGTAAATGTCCATCTTTTTGGGATATGAGTTGCTCGAATTAACGGTGCAACTATCTTAAGTTAACAACGTACTTTATGAGTTAGAGTAGTCACCTACTTTCTCCTATATTAGTGCTCAATACTCCTCCCGAGACTAATACATGCTCATGCCAATTAACTCAAATCTCATCTCTTTGGATTTTCTCTAATCAAGTCAGCTCAATCATTCACCAGCTCAACTAATCCGAATAATCATTCATGTATGTAATCAAGACTTTATCTCAGACTCAAATGGTCATTTGGACTCTATTCAATCATGCTCGTCACATAAAGCAAGCAAGATGCTCATTAGATATACATGCATATAGGTAATATACTCTTCATGCTCAATCATGCTTACGCTACTCAACTCAGGCAATCACAGTCATGGTCTCAATTCAGTCAATGCAACAAAGGATTATATATGAAGATGCAATTCAGAATTCATAGTACCGAATGCAAATTTTATACTCCAATTCATATGACCATCATGTAACTCATTGATTCATTCATAATTATGCATAAAATCTTAAAATAAATGCAAGCAACTCAAAGATTAGGATCATGGGATTTTAAATACTCAATTCTTATACATAAACTCGACTCAAGTAGACGAAAGGGTGCATGACGGCCTCAGTCCAATGCTTTAGGTATCACAACCCAGGAAGGTATCTAGGCGTGGCCGTCACTCGAAGACTATTGCTAGTCCCCAAGCGAACCACTCGGGCCCATCTCATTCGTTCAATCAGATTCTAATAGGGGAAGACATCAATGTATAAGAATACTTAAGAAAAAGAAATGACAAATGATAAATAAAGGCCAAAGGCCAAATAATCTATCCATCAACTGAATAAGACTAGTATGAAAAAACTAGTCAAAAATACAATCCAGTCATAACTCAACAGTCTAGTCTATGAATCCTCTATAACATCTGACTAAATGGTTTCAATAACATACTCATGACTACCTCAATATAAAATAAAAAGGTTAAACTCAAAGTTAGAAGAAAAAAATGATATCCTCCGAAAGCAAAGTAGGACTCACCAATTAGCTGAATGTAAATAGGTCCTCAACAGGGTGCTTGTTGATGACCGCTAGTACCTATCTCTGCATCATGAAAGGATGCAGGCCCAAATGGACGTTAGTACTTGGAATGTACGAGTATATAAAATGATAGACGAAATATATAAATATAAAATAACATCAGCTTAGATAGCTCAACTCAAGAAGTAGGAAACTCAATCATCAAGTCAAGAGTCTGAAGTAAGAATGCAGTTTAGACAATGACAACTCATGTACCATCTAGTCCAATCTACTCAAAGTACTATCAAGGCCCATTTGGGAGTTTCTCTAACTGACAACCATCCTCTATGAGCCGGTGATGATACAACGAAGTGATGTCGTTGTCACATTCACCCAATACCTTGCTAGAGTATAGGACATCCCATTACTAGATCCAAAATTAGTAACATCAAATCCACTTTTTGGAACAATCGAAAACATCTGATTTTTCAATTCAATCCTCTCCTACGCTGGCTATGTAGTTATTGAGTTCGATTTGGACTTACTCTTACACAATTCGGTGCTCAACACTCCTCCTAAGACTCAATATGCTCATAAGACATCAACCATATGGTTAACTCATTCATCTAGTCTCATTAAACATTTGTCAACTCAACTCATCACATCAACTATCAACTCCTTGGTTACATTCCTTTAAGGTTCAGCTCTTAACTCATAAAGACTCTATCATGCATCACTCTAACTCGTGGCATTCAGGAAAATAAAAGTAGAATTAAAATATTTAGGGATTTCATAGACTCTTTAGCCTCAAATTATACTCATGCATGCTCTTTTAAATGAAATATGCAAAAATGATAAGAATTCATTCTTGGGTTTATTTAGAAAAGAAAAATCATCTATTTCAAGTGTTTAATTCATAAAAGATGTAATTCATGCAAGATTATGTAGAACTTAAGAAAAATCTTTGAGAAACATTCATGGGAAACTCAATTCACTCACAGCTCTATCAATTCGGGTTATAGGGCACATGGAAGAACATAATCCATGTTTTGGTTAGCCTTACATACCTGGAAATTTTGAGTCTTGGAACAACTTGGAAAAAATTGACAAGATTATCTTCAAACCTTAGAGTTTTTCTCCCTTGAGTCCTTGCTCTAAGTTTGAGAGAGTGTTTTATCATAATAAAGGTTGAACTGATATGTTTATGGCTTTACTTAGGTGTAAAAATGTCAATTTTAGGCTTTGAAAAAGAGTGAAAAAAAGACCAAAATAACCCTTCTTAAAAACTTATCACAAGTCATCTACAGGCTGTAGAAAATTTCACGGCCCATTGGGACCTTCCGTAAACTTTTGGGCAAATTTTGGAGCCTCTGGATCAATTTCACGAGCTCAATCTATTGTCCGTAGAAATTTCTACAATCTGTAGATTGCTTCGTAAAATCTGGGACCAAAAAAAATGATTTTTTAGGATTCTTTTCCATGAGTTAGCAAATGAGCCATACTTTAATCCACGATCCATAATAGGTTTCGTATGTACAACTTTGCTCTGGCAATTTTCAGTAAAACGACCATAACTTTTGACTCTGAATTCCAAATATGGTGAAATCAGTTGCATTGGAAAGATAATTCAAAGAGATTTCATTTGGTAGATCATGGGCCACCTAAAACTTTGTGTGATAAGAGTTATGATCATTTAAAGTTGACCCTTGTATAATCAAACACTAGAAACTCAATTTATAGAAAAGTTTTGAACTCGACTAAGTAGTAGAGGTCTCTTATGACCCTAATCTACTTCTCACATATAAGAATGAGGCTTGAAACATAGTTAAATATAAGAATAGATTATGGGGTGTCATATTAGGAAGCCTTACATACCTAGAATTTGAAGAACAATCAACTGTGGGACAATCTCCACTCTCGTGCTTGGAACCCTAGTTTTCTCCCTTCCTTGATGCTCTCAAAAGTTCTAAGTGTAGAATGTAATATTATACTTAGGGTATACTGATAAGGGGTCCAAAACAAACGTCATGGATTTTAATTAAAAAGAGTAGGAAAAGACATAAATATCCTTCTTAAAAACTGCTGAATCCAACCATGAGACTCCGTCTACAGGTCGTGGTTTCACTTACAGGTCGTAAGTGGCCTCTTGTAGATGAAGGTGTCCAAAAATTGAGTTACTGGATATTGGACCTAGGATCTATGAAATCCCTTTCTATAGTTCGTAAAATGAACTACGAGTTTTCATGTTAATCGTGGTCCAAGATCCTGAAAATTTAGTTTCTGGAACTCTAGTTTGCGAAACCAATTTCACGAGCCATGGAATGAAGTAAGGTCCGTAGAAGGCCTCATACATGGACCTCAGACTTAGAAAAAATTTCTTATTTCACATGGGCAACTACGAGGTCCCATCTATGGGCCGTAGATCACTCTACAGGCTGTAGATCACTCTACGGGCGGTAGATCACTCTACGGACTGTAGATGACTCTACGGGCCGTATATGCCCCTTCATGGTTTCTTCCAGTGACTTTTCTTAGTCATTTTCTCTGCTTCTCTTGGGCATTTACGACAAAGTAGGTGAAATAAATTTGGGGGTATTATAATAAGTCACCAACTAACCCTTAACAGTATGTAGTTCTCATGATTGTGCTAAATTTCAGCCATGAACACCGCCAGATGTTATGAGTGTGTAGAGAATTGATCTATACTATCATTATCCTTGAAGTCGCGTATACTTCACACTCATATATGTAATTTCTTAATGCTTAATCTTATGGACAAACTATTTTACTCATCTATTAGACAAATTTAGAACCATTAAAAAGCTTTAACCTTAAAGCTATATCCTTGTTTTTCAACATTTTTTTTCTCATGAAAATGCATTGAGTCATTTAACAATGTTGAACCATCTTCACAACATTATTTGATGCTCATTCAAAGAGAAATCAAATTCTTACATAGTGAAGTGTGATTTAATATCAATTATGAGATGGATCAGAGTCACAACTTTTGAAAATAATATATTTTCTTATTACTACCTATACATATTAGGTAGTATATCCAATTTTTTTTAGTCTTTTTTATTTAAACTGAAGTTTTATGAATTTTTAAGTCCTCATATGTCACACCCTCCCTGGGGTCGTGACCAGTGCCCGATAGGGACACGTAATCACCTAATAAGTCGAATTCCTTTCTAATCTCATC
>JAOTQR010000092.1:16822015-16834428 GCA_025774065.1 Solanum ossicruentum | reverse complement strand
AAATCATCTTGACAAAAATCTCTTCATTCTTTAATTTTTGGGTTAATTCAGATATTTTCGTCCAAGTAGGAGCATGGGTGATAAGTTTTGTAACGATAGAGGCAAAAATAAAGTCATTTAACGACAAGGATTAGGTCAAACAATAAAACAAATTTGAGGGGTATTTTTGACCCTTTTCCCATATGAATATAATTTGGGACAATCCGTCCAATTTAGGGGCAAATCTGGTGAGTTTGTTAACGACAGGGGTATAAATAAATTTATTTTAACGGCGGGGATAAAGTGAAACAATAAAACAAAATAAAGGGGTATTCTTTACCCTTTTCCCATTTATCAATGTTGTTGTACCTCTTGTGGCAGTTGGTTGTTCTATGGGAAAATTTTGAGTTCCTGTCCCCTTCTTTAAGCCACAAGGCCCTAGATCTTTGCCTCCAAGCTACTTCCTCCCTTTTGGCAGTTTCTTCAAACTCCACTATTAATACTGCTCTTAATAAGACTCGTCATCAGATAGGGCTCGTTTGTATTGTATCAAGTCTAGATCAGCTCACTGATTAAGAATGCTCTATTTTTGCATACCTAGATTGCAATGTACTATTTTGCCCCACTCTTTCAAATTGTCTTTAAGTAATCTCAACTTGCAAGCTAGAATATAATCTGGCCTTCCCACAAAAGTTGCAAAATTCCACCATTCTTTAACTCTTTCACTAAATCTTGAGTCTGCAGCCACCAATTCTCAAACTTAAAATAAGAGATTGATCTCTCCCAGTTGCCACATTCTAGCAGCAAAAGGTTATGGTCAGAAGTTACTTTAGGTAAGATTCATTGTTCAATCTTTCTAAAGGCTACTTTCCATTCCTCAAAGATCAAGAATCTATCTAGTCTTGCTGCAATATCTTGTCTGTCCCCTTCCCTCCATGTGAATCTGCCACCACCAAGTGGTAAGTCTTGTAGTTCCATGTCCTCCATAAATTCAAAAAATTCTTCTATTGCCTTATTGAATCTGTTACAATTTTCTTCTTTGATGGGAATCTTACTACATTGAAATCAACACCCACCACCCAAGGTTCACTGAAAAGACCCCTCACTACCCCCGGTTCACCCCATACTTCACTTTTTTCTCTACTATTTGGGGCATAGATAACTGACAAATGCCATCCAAAATCTTGTGCTTTCCATGCGAACTTACAAGTGATGTTGTAAGCCCCTAGGCTTCACATACTTCACCTCCCAAATACTACTATCCCACAAGATAATGATACCCCCTCTTGCCCTACTTGCATCTAGTTGTGCATATTTGACCTTCCTATTCGCCCATATCTCTTTAACAACCCCACTTATATCACCATTAATTTTTTATTCCTAGAAACAGTACATAGATGCCCTCCATTTATTCATCATGGTTTTAATCTGTTGCCTCTTTCTTGGATCATTAAGGCCCTTTACATTCCATGAGACTATGTTGACTTTCTTTTGAATTGTCTATAAAGCAACCCCCCTGCTTCTTGTGCCATAGCTTACATAGTTACTCATTGGTTCTAGTTTCTTGAGTTCTTTCAGCACCTTCCCTATTGGACTATAGGGACTAAAGCTCCAACCCCCTCCTCAATTGTTTGTCTCTTGCTATCAATCGCCGTGAAGAGGTTCAGGACTACTTCTTCACAACCAACAAAATGCATCCCAAATTCTTTGCTGAGCCTGATTATGTTTTCTTGGACCATGAAGAAATTTCGTTCTCTGCAACTGTACCATTCTAATCAGAGTTCAGTGGTAAAATATTTTCAATTATATCTTCCCCCTCCACCTGACGTTCCAATTGCATGTTTCTTATTGTTTGAATCCTCAACTTTGCTCTATCCTCTATTTGGATGATTGACATATTGTCATCATCCCTCAGGGTAACTTCAAAATCTAGCTTATGACCTTCCTCTCCTTGTTCCAGTGGAATTAAATCACCTTCTCTGACTTGCTCCCTTAGCGTTCTGCATTTTGCTTCTATTTCATCAAGTAGAGGCTCATAAAGACTTTAAATATTTTTGGGCTTCTTTTTATTTAAGTGAACAACATGTTGGACCAGTGGATCTAGGCCCAACCTTTTAATTTCTTTTCCTTTCTCTTGCTCCGGGTCATGTGCGCATTTAATAAATTCAAAAACTTCTGAAGGCCCCATGGGTTAGTTGTTGTCACCAACTGGCAAAGGTGTGTACTTCACTACACCGCCCATGTGTATTAATTGTTGGGTCGAAGCAAGATCCCTTTTATCACCTATGAGAACCTCGTCGGTGTCTTATCCCATACTTGTATGGTATACCCAAAACCCTCAAAAACTATCTTCACCTCCTTCGGAATAGGTTTTCCGTCATTTTTGACTAGTACTCTAGCCCATTTTAGGTGGTTTCGAAGTACTGTTTCCTCCTCTGTTTTCACCTATCCACCACAAGAATCTCCAATTGCTCTGAATACATTTTGTGACCATATAGATGTAATGGAAGGCCTAACAATCTGATCCAAGAATGGTTTACATCTGCCCTAGATAGAATTGCACCCACAGTCGGCGACCACCATTGTAGTTGCATGCATTGGTTTATCCAAAGCCATCTTCTTCTAAGTACATGTTCACCGGTAGTAATGGAAGAGAACTCAAAAAGAAAAAGGTTGTGTCCCATCTCATAGATGTTAAGCCCATGAGCTTGATTCCAAATTTTACTTGCCCATCTATGTACTTCCGAGAGGATTGGAGTCTCAGATCCATTTGCTGGGAAGCTCCCAACAAGACTTCTAGCTAAGAGCTCGTTACAAGTTTTATCTGAATTTCCGTCAATAAAAATGGTGCCCCCTCTCTTCTTTGTCATGCCAGTATCGTCCATTTGCTCCTCCAAATAGTCTTTGCATAAGAGATCTCTTTGTTAATCCTTCTGTGATTCTAGCTAACTGTCTTGTTGACTTTGTAATAAATGAACTTCTCAATTTTGGTGGCCAAGTCCCACCAACCAGCATTGAATGTGATTTCAGGGACTGCTAATACAGACCTATTCTTTCCTTGTATGTTGATAATGCTTGTATATCTGCCCTTGTTAAAGTTTCTTGCACAAAATACATGTGAAACATGCTCCTGCCTTTTCCATCTTCTAACAACATTCCCTTTCACCTTTGATGCTTCCTTGAGAATCAAACAGATCCATTCCATCGTTTGTTGACTAAAGCTTGCTCTGCCATGTTTCTTCCTCTCTCAGTCCAGTCATACCACATCTCTACTTGAGCTACGTCTCTCGCTATGTCAAAAGACTTGAAACCCATCGGGAAGAAAATCATATCTTCCTCCATAATCAGATAAAATGGAGGAGAGGAAGGTTGGGAAGAAAATGAGAGGAAAAAAGGGTGGATTCCGGTGACAGAAGGTCACCAGAGGATAGTTCTGCCCTCCTCCGTTAGGAGAGAGAAGGATTTTGGGACAGCATGCCTGGGAGGATTTTTAAAACTAGCAAACATGACACTTATTAAGGTGTAGACACAGGAATTCCTTTTTTCATGTTATTTGAAGAGTGCATGAATGCATATAAGGAAATATACTATAAGTATGACCTTATTTTAAAGATGTTTAATTATCAAAAAAAAATATAACTACTCACACCACAGAAAGGATTGCAGCTCAATCATATTTTCCTCATCCTTCATTATATTCCTTTTTTGATGTAATTCTTTAGTATAGCAGTTTCACTTAATGTTTCCTAATGGATCATGATGACCGTAGTTTCAAACAATTATGACTTCCAACAAGAGTGACTTTTCCAAGTATGGGGAGGGATGTTGTAGGAGAGGAAAAACACAACAGGGCCCTCAATTTTTCTTTTGGTAAGCTTAAAATAGGATTGAGGAATACATAGCAGGTAAAGGAAGCTCCGGTTTGACACGTGGTGCAGTTGGCACTGTGCTGCTCTCTATACGAGAAGATTTCCCTGTTGCAACCCCAACTTTCTCCTTCTTTAGTTTTTTAAAAGGTGCGCCTTGTTTACCACCTTCAACTGACTTCTTCTGAAAAAAGGACAAAATAAAACCAATAAATGTGGAAGGATGTCACTTTATCAACAAAAATGGAAGGATGTCCACCAAATAAAACTTACACCACTAAACTAATGAAATAGAAAGATAAAATAATATCTTAAGTGGAAAATGAACTGACAGAAATTCAACACCTTGTTTTCTTCGGCTTCTCCTTCCTTAGGATCTCCGTCAAACTTTTCTGAGTCTGGAACCGGACCTCCCGTCTTTTCTAACCGTTCTTCTAAAGAATCTTCAAGCAGCTGCAAATTAAATTATTAACACATCTCCTGGAAATAAAATTTAAAACACAGGAGACCTACATTACAGAGACTCTTCCAAGATCGGGGGATATGATCCGTGTCAGGGGTGTCAGACTCGTTAAATTCTGTCTAGGATATGTGGATACAAATAGAAAATCAAGCACAGGTAAAGGGGAATAGAAATGCAAGTAATCATTTCACCTCATATAAATACACACACATGGAATGTAAGATTGGCTAGTCCCACCGCGAAAGGTAGGTCATATTACGACTATTATCTCACTAGCCTGGTACAATTAAATATTCAGCCCATTTTATATTTGAACCAAATATTATGTGGGAAAAACCATCTTATAGGAAGCAAAAGCTACTTTGCTCTCTCCCACTCGAAAGTAAAGATGAAAATAATGAACAAAAGAGGTTTGGAAAACCCACTCACCCCCCCAGCCCACCCCCCACCCCCTAATAACAAAACAAAAGGAAAGAAAGAGGATGAAGATTAAGGAGAAAGAAGGGGCAATTCAATCATGATGTTCTTTATCTTTTGATTCTCGTGATCTAGTCTCTCATAACTCTTCATTCACCATATGAAAGTCAAATGAACCTTCTTTTTTATGATTGAAACTGGAGGGGTTTACAAAAACTTTGTTTATTAATGATTACGATAAATTAGATAGGATTTTGCTTCCCCTTTTTTCCTGCAGTACCTGAACGTGAAATGAGCGTGAAAGGGATTCAAGAATCAGTTTTATTTTTATAAGGGTTGTGCACTTCCATTAGGAACTAGCTTTTTCCCACCAGCACAGGTACTGGATATAAATCTCCTACCACACTTGAGCAGACGGAAAGAAATCACATGGTATTTTTGTCTCGTCTAGGTTTGCACCCCCTTAATTACCCATCCTATTTGATCAGATCCAACATGAATTCCACCCACGTTGAGGAAGTATGATGTTGACACAGCCATTTGGCAAAAATGCTAAGTGTAAGTAACATAGCATGAGATGCTAACACATTTAACACTTTCAAGAGCATAACCCAAAATTTACAAAACATAAACCTAGAAATTAGAATGGCTAAAACTAGTTGATAGTGATATACACTCCTTAGATACTATTAGTTTATACAAGAGAGTATAAGCTTATCACTTGTCTATAACTTGCAGCTCCACATTCTTCGTTTTCTTCTTCTGTTTTTTTTCCTTTTAATATGGTTTGTTCGGTCAACTTACATGACTCTGTATCTACAACCTTCCACCAGCATTTACACAGTAAGTCTGCCCATCGAGACTTAGTTTGACGAGAAAAAACTACCTAGCTCTTTTGTTTCTACAAGAAACTTGAACCCTGATCTCCCATAACTTTTATCCACTGCATTGACCACTTCTCCATACACATAGCTATAAAACATAGAATACGCGAATGTTTTATAATGGTGATGAACTAGCCCCAGACCTAATCCAAATGGTCTCTAATTACTTTGATGAACTACAGGATTCCCTTTTTTAAAAAATGGTAATGTCTTATAGGGCCCTTTTCTTTTTCCAAAAACAAATCTTGATAAAACAATTTTAGATCATTAACACATGTGATCTTATCCTCAATACTTTTAAACTACATAGTTCAAAGGTATTGCAATCCAAAGCATTTTGTTATTCTCCCACTAATTACCCCTCTTTCTCAACAACTCGATGCACCCAACCTCCACTATGTCATGGTAAAGGAATCGGTTATTTTTTTTTTTTTTTTTTTTTGTGTGTGTGTGTGAGGGGGGGGTGTGATTCTTCCATACATTTGCATGGAAAGACTTCCAGCTGGCCAATTAATTGTTTCATGGTCAGTTAACCAACAAACAAGAATATTCTCAATAACTTCAAAAGTATTGACAAGTAAAATAGTCAAAAGCTTATATTTACTACACAATCCAATCCAAAAACACAAAAGTTAAAATTATAGGTGATGCCTGTTTGCTTACCCCCCAATGAACTTCTTTCTGATTTATGAGACTAGCATCATGGCCACTTGCAACAAGAGTTACAACTTCTGCATCATCAGATATAGAGCCAGGCTGTCCAGGAGAAACTGTCATTTGATACAAATTAGCTTAATATTGTACTTAATAAATACATAACTCTAAAATTACACCATACGATTATATAATGATCAAGGGGCAAGGCACAGGGAGATCAAGGGCCCCTATACTATTCATAGGGTTGCCTTCAGGACAATTTTTAAGTTGAGAATTGCCAGACTACCCAGAAAAGAGCGTGTTTTTGGCCCTTGCGCCAAACATACCATGAAGTTAATTAAGTAAATCATCTGCATCTTGTAACTTTGGCATTCCTCAAGCAAAAATGGAGTCCAAATGCAAGAGATAAAGAGGAAAAGAACTCAAGGCTTATAAACAAATTCGGGAATACCCTCTGCATCTATAACTCACTCTAATTACTGCTCTTCATTCCAGTAAATCTTTCACCTTAATTTTAGCAACCCCCCTCTGTCATAACCCACACCATGATAATTCAGCAACAAAAACAGCCATCTGCAATATCTTATCAAAGACTTCTATTCTCATTTCTTTTTCTCCCTGTAACTCGAGAAATTCTAGCTACTAAGGAAAAAGTATTGGAGTTTCTTTGAGTTAGTAACAAGCCTTGAACCAAGAAACAAAAGCTGGAGGTGAATCATGGAAAGAAAGAGTACACACACATGGAAGAATCAACCAATAGGAAGAAAGCAATTATGGTAAAATTCACCACTATTTTTATAATAAACGTGAACAGTTCTCCTCTTGTCATGTGCTGTGGTTTTAGAGGGTAAAGATGGTTGATGGTCATGGAGGGACAAAACAAACAATGATCTGACTGAAAGGAGTTGATTTTGAATTGGTACGCTTTTCATTTCATTTGTCTTTCTTGAGTGAATGCAAGGATGGGCATATGTTCTATCAGGAGAACATTGAAGGAGAACATGTCAAATGTGGAAGCCTTCAGCTTCTCTCACAATTTTTTTCTGTTCTTCGTTCTCATATGGTTTGGTTATCATAACAATATATATGGAAAGATGCTACTGCTCCTTCCTAAACACCTCATGGTGGAAAAAACATTTACGCTATACTTAGGATGCCAAGGAAGGGGTGTTTCTTCACTTGGTTAGCTTCTAGAGGGGTGATTTTGACGGCATAGAAGATTAGGAAAGGCAAGGTTGTCTGTATTAGTTGGTGTTCCTTTGTAAGGAGGCAAATGAGGACATAGCAATCTAGCAACAAGGTTATGCTGACATATCTTTAGATGGTTCAACGTTTCATAGGTGATGCCAAGATCCATGAAGGAGCTGATGTTTAGTTGGAAGATTGGTGCCAAGAGAAGAAGGCAAAAGGCTTGGAATGTTACTCCTCTTGCTTTAATATGGGTCATTTGGAGAGAGAGAGATAGGGGGCTTTCGAAGGGACAGAGATGAGCCTTGCTCAACTAAGTAGTAGTCTCCGTTCCCTATTTTCTTTTGGTGCATCCATGTAATTCCTATTTGTATAGAGGATTGGGTGTTGAGACGAGAGTTCCCAGGAGATAGCCTCTCTACTTTTATGAGGTAGTGGTAAGGTCTGCGTACATTCCACCCTCCCCAGACCCCATTTGTGGGATTCCACTGGATATGTTGTTATTGTATAGAGGATTGGGTGTCTTTTGGAGTGAACCATATTTTGTAGGTTTCTCCTTTTTTGGGAATATCTCTTGTTCACAGCCATCTCGGCAGTGTTACAATTAATGAAATAGTTTACTTGATCAACAAAGATAACGCTAAATGAAAATGGTCAATTTAACATAGTTGAAAATCTAAAGGCTGAATACAATTACGAAAATGGGAACTGCACCTTGAAAGTTAATGCGCTCATTGATGATTCCAAGCATTGTAATAGATTCTGTCTTGTGCAAGTATTGCAACAAAAGGTCATAGGAATACTGTTTCAGAGTAAAAAAGCAAATCAAAAGGCTAAACCAGTTGGGAAGTATAGGCATGCATGGTAAAAAGTAATCAAATTGGGCCAGACGTGTCTATTGCCCAAAAAACAGTTATCAAACTGCACGTAAATCCACAAGACTAGATAAACCATTGGACAAATGATTATTGCTTTAATGTGCATGGTAATAAGATACATGGCCATGAGAATAACAGACAAAATCTTCCTCCATCCTATTTTATCTGGCACCCTTTGACTTGGCACGATGTTTAAGAAAAAAACTAAGACTTTTGAAACTTGTGGTCTAAAATCATTCTAAAAATTTTGTGTGGTTGAGATTCATTTTATTAAGAGTAAAAGGGGAATTTAAAAGCCAAATAATTTCCAATTAGAGTAAGGTGATATTCATTTTGGGATGGACCAAAAAGGAAAGGGTGACACATAAAATGGGACAGAAGGAGTAGTTAATTTCAACATACCTACATGATGAACTAGCCACTATCCCTCCTTTCCTATTTCTCACTATGCCAAGCCAGTCGTGTTTGCTATGCTATCAACTTAATTAAGAGTAGTTCTGCTTCAAAATTAAAGGAGAATGACAAGCTAGCAAATGCTGTTAATTTCATACTCTCTTTTTAAAACCAAGCTGTACCAGTTTCATGCTTTACTGTCTCAAAAGAAGAAATTTGAAAAGAGGTGGATTTGTGGGTCAAAAAGTTGAAGTTCCACAGCAAAATAGAAGTGGTCAAAAGCAGGAAATGAAAGATAATGCAATCTAAAATGAAACAATACATTAGTTTCTTTTCCTCTGTAACTCGATATGCATTTGTCACCAATCACTAACAACCCCAAACACATTTGGCTTTCACATTTGAGACATTTGTGTGCACAATAGTAGCAGAAAATTCAAACAGAAGCAGCAAAAGAATCAAGAGACTACCTGGCACATCTTAATGTTCACTTTGCTCAGCCGTATAGAATGAGCAAATTCCATTTCCTGCATTTTACAATATGTTTAGTGAGCATACGACACACATCAGCATGGAAAAGGGCATCCATATAGGTGATGTACCTCTAGATGGGACGGAGAGAGAACTCCTTCCAACTTCTGAAGATCACGCAAATGTGTCATCTCGTGATCTTCACGGTAACTATTGAAAAAGGCTCGTGCTGGCAATAAAGAACTGTGTTAAAACTTATCCCGCAAAGATCAAAATAAAACCAGAAACAAAACTGATAAAGTATACCTTCTTGAAGATGACCTCTAGCGACAAGTTCCATGAAACAATGAATAAATACAGGATATAAAACACGAAGCAACTCGTGCTGCAAGATTGAAATATATATATGTTCAGATGAATCAATAATAGCAATGCTCTCAATTAAAATGAAAGATAACAATAATTAACAAATATAAGATGATTTCAAATAACGCATACATAATAAAAGAAAAGGACTTAACAATCCCAATATACAAAATGACCAGCCTGCTGGAAACGCTAAAGTTCAAATATCATTTTTACGAATCGAAAGGTATTCTAAGCAGTAACAGCACTGCAGGAAGAGAAACGACCAAACAAAAAAAAAAGGAAACACAACACGCGGCATTTGACATAATTTCATGTTATATCCAATAGATCCTACATTTCATTAGAGACGATACAACTGCACTCTCTAGGATATGAAATAACTTCCATATACATGAAAGGATTTAAGGAGAGATACGGCTAAATAACAGAAGGAGCTAATAATAAATATTCTGACTGAAACAAAGGGAGGATCTTTAAGGGCGAGGTAAATTCCAACCTCTTCGTTAGCTAGTTTAACTCCCTCCTTTTCAATCTATATCAGATAATATTGGAATTGGAGCAAATCCAAATGCACATCCCTCAAGTTCAACAGAAAGAGAAAAAAACGCAAGCTGGGAATGGACTGAGACAAGGTAAACAGAAATGGACAAAAATAATAACAGGAAACCACCAAAATATTGAAGACTAAAGAAATTAAGTCAAACGGAAGTGTCTAACTTGGAGAGGAGAGAAAATGGTCCCTTATGTTTGAACGTAGGTTCAAAATGGTCCCTTCAATATACTCCCGAACAGTTTGTCTTCTAAGTTTGCCAAAATTGAGCATTTGGTCTCCAACAAATATTTACAAACTCGGGTGGTTAGATTTTATCGGGATGGTGAACAACCCCAACCAAAAAAAAATAGAAAGTCCCGTCAAATTTTGAAAACCACAACACCAAAAATTGTGCCATACACCAAAAGTTAGATTTAAAAGATAGCCGAAGTTGCACCATCCTCCAAAAATAAACCAAAATTAGCACAAATGGAAAACTCTAAAGACGAATGCGCGCTAAATCTTTTTTTTTTCACAGTTCCTGTCAAATCTACCAACAATAGTTTGTTAAATATTTGACAGAACCAAAAGGGTTCACTTTTGGTGAACTTAAAGGACCAAAATTGTTCAAGAGTATATTTAAGGGACCATTTTGAATCTAACAAACATACGGAACCATTTTTGTCACTTCTTCACCTGACTTGTATAATCACACAACCTAACTTGTATGAAAACAGCCCGCTTGTCATGCTTATGCTTAGACTAAACTTAAATTGACTCACTGCTACATTTGTTGCATAAGTCAATAAACTAGAGTTGAGAATAACAAATATGTGAACTCAATTTCAGAGACCTTGTAACTGCCAGAAAGACAGCAGCCATGCTTATGTTTAGACTAAACTTAAATAGACTCACTGCTACATTCATAGCATAAGTCAATAAACTGGAGTTGAGAATAACAAATATGTAAACTCAATTTCAGAGACTTGTTTAGACTTAAATTGACTCACTGCTACATTCATAGCATAAGTCAATAAACTAGAGTTGAGAATAACAAATATGTGAACTCAATTTCAGAGACCTTGTAACTGCCAGAAAGACAGCAGCCGAAGCATTAACAGGTCAAGATGCTCACTTGATTTCCCTAACACATTATGTAAACGATTAGAAAGGATTAAATAATAGAGAAAAAGAAAGCATCTCCTTTCCATTTGTGTTTATTGCCTATGGTATTACTGGTGGAAGCCTCTCTTTTCCGTTTGTGTTTATTGCCTATGGTATTACTGGTGGCAGGCCTTTTATTATTGCATTACATGTCATGAGGAGATATCCACCATTATACTACATAGAATACCTCTCATGTTACTGTTAGCAAAAGTCAAGGAACTAACCTTATACAAATCCAGTGAACTATAAGCCCATGACCGAAGCTTGCTATATTCTTCTTGATATCGTTGGGGACCAGTTTCAAATCTGAAAAGAATGAAAATTTAGATTCAGAATGATATCAAAGATGCATGCTAAGAAAATAACTAGAAAGCATGCATCATCACAGCTGTCAAGACTTCCAATTAGTTTCAGACTGTGTGAAAAAGGAAATCTTGACATAAAATCTATCTGTATCTGTAATATTCTAAAAGAAAGAAGCTGTAAAGGGTAAAGTTAAATCAGCAAATACCCATAAAAGTCAACTGATTTTTAACCCTTCAATCCTACAATTCTCTTTTTACTATTATCATACAAAAATGTTTGGAAACAGTTTCTCTATCTTTCAAAAGGTAGGGTAAGACTAAATACGTACCATCCTCCCCAAACCCCACTTATGGGACTATTCTTGGTATGTTATTGTAGTTGTTGCATACAAAAATGTAGATGTAAATTGCAAGTTTTATGGTGGATTCATATTGAATTGTAAGTTATCTATTAGCAAGAATCTAAAAGTTAAATCTGTCAAATAAATTTTAGATCCGCCTCTTCATTATAAATGCAGTGCTTCGGAAGGCGTACGGCAACAAGGGCCAGCCTCCTTGAGGCGAGGCTCGTCTTTTAAAGTGAGGCGCCAATTAATACCACGAAATTAAGATATTTAATTGCATATATAAATAACCAAAATTTCAATAGCAATAGCATATCGTCGTCTATAGGCAAAAAATTAATGTATTAATTAGTATGCAACAAAAATTCAATTGGACAGAAAAAATTCAATTGGACAGAAAATAAAAATAGATGGACTAGAACATGAAAAAAAAGGCCAGAGTCAAGTCGCCAGAAAGAGCTGGAATCAGAAAAGGAAGAGGAAGAGGAGGAGTAAGAGGA
>JAOTQR010000092.1:16794474-16806214 GCA_025774065.1 Solanum ossicruentum | reverse complement strand
AGCTGAACATGCTTCCTTCATAGGCAGATATGTTTGTATTCATTTAAAGTTGGTGAGCTTCACTAGTTATTGCGGGTCAGTTTATGTCTTTGTTGCATAGTACTTCCGTATTAAATTAGTTGAATTTTGAGGAATTTTTTTAATGTATAAATTAGTTGAATTGTTCAATAAAATTCTTTTTATATTTGTCCTTTCATTTATTGATGTTTTATATTTTTTAGAAGATAAATTACACTATATATTTATAATTTCACAAAGGGTAATAGTGAAGGGTATGATGTAAATTTATCTTTGAATATTTTTCTTAATATGTGTGTATTATGTCATAAATTCAATTAATATGTGACGGAGAGAGTATTAAGAAACTATATAGTTTAGAGTATTTAAGTCATGCATATGTTTTAACAAATAACGTATCCAGTGAAATCTCACAACTGAAGTGTGAAAAGAATAAAATATGTTTAAACCTTACTGCTATCTCATAGAGGTAGAGAGATTGTTTCCAAGCGAGAGACTGTTTCAGAGAAAATAATATTTAATATGGCTTGTTTTGAAATCATTAAAGTATCATATGGTTAAAGGATTTCCATATATTAATAGAGGAACCATATTCCACACTCTAGATTCCATATAATAACTCTCTAACTAGTTCAATATTATGCTATCCTGCGTTGACTTTCAATTTTGGTATAAATAATAGCACCAATTCCTATCACAATTCTTGTATATTTTATATGAAATCCAACGTGAGATAACTTGTACGCGAATTAGTTTTATCATCACATATTATTAAAAATAAGAAGCTCTCAAGTTAAAAGTTGGATTAAAAAAAATTATTTTATCCTTGATAGTTAAAAAATAATATTTTTTATTAAATGAACGAGTTGATTTATATTGTATATATATTTAAATGTTGTAATATGATCATGGTAGTCCTCCTCTCATTTTCTATTTCCATTTCCATTTTTTTAAAAGATAAAAATGAGTTCTTTCATAATGTAATCACCATTTCATAGCCTTTTTTCCCATATAAAAGTGATAACGATTTTATAAAAAGAACTACAATAATAGATACAAGGAAAGAAATGAAAAATACATTATGTACTTGAAATAGGTATTTTGATATATATCATAAGAAATAGATGATTGTAATTTGTAATTATAGTGATAAAGTTTAGATATTTTTTAAGATGTGTAATTTATCTTCGCTATTATAAATTAATTATATGCACTTTAAAGCATTGCAATACAATGTGAATTACTTAGTCCTTGCTAATTACTAATCATTTTGAACTTTTTTAATAATCTATTTATCTTCTTTTTGCCTCCAAAATATTATTACCATATATATATATATATATATATATATATTATTGCCATATCTAGTTTATTCTGCTTATGTGTTTTTGAGACGAGAGTTTCCAAGAAACAACCTCTCTCTTTCTATGAGATATTGGTAAGGTTTGTGTACGTTCTACTCTCCCCAGACCCCACTTGTGAAATTCCACTGATGTTGTACCATGCTACTATATATTATGTGTGTCAATGTAGCTATCAAATTTTTTCAAGCAGAACATTGATTTGTGAAGTTTACTTTTGACAAGCTTAGTATTTCCAAAGTTACTTTCCATCTATTTCCCAAATTATTATATATCTTAAGAGTATTCAACATGTATTTGTCAAATTGAAGCAAACTACTCACATCTACGTTTTTATCTACTTCAATTTGATCTTTCTATAGCAATTGCTTGATTAGAGCACTATTAGCAATAACCTTCAGATGAGATGTAATTTAAACACTTCTCCTCGATTTTTGTGGTAGAACAATATAACTATATATAGAGATTAGCACATCTGCATCATCAAAACATATGGATTATTCTACAAAATGAACTTGTAATTTTCATTGTTACATTTTCCAGTATTACAAATGTGTTTCATATAATGTATATATCAGTCAAATAAGTCTATACGAACCAACATGCCTTGCACGCTATATCACCTTCAATCCCGACGCCCAAGACTAGTGTAATAAAGCACCTAGCGGGCCAAAATAACCTTGATTGTGCACTAAATACTCCACTGATTAGTCGTCCTAGGGTATTGTACTTAATCTTGATTGCTCGAAGGAGTCCAATCATGCAGTCAAGCTACCCAATGAATGCATAACTCGTCTTCACATACACTTTTATCATTAAAAGACTACATAGTTAATAGTTAATATTATTAATACAAGTTTTCACCTTCATAGACTTTGACCATAGTAAATATGATTTGATATAAACACAGGATGCAGATAAACTTGTATTACTCACCCCCCCCCCCCCCAACCCCCAAACACCTCTTAAATACCTAACCATCACTAAACAAATATAGAACTTGAAAGAGAAAGCATGGAATCAAAGTTATGAGCATGGGTAGACATTAGCTATCTAGTCCAGTATGGAAAAGGATTTATTAAGCTTAAAGAATAGAAAGGTCAAAGTTGGAACCATTTAACAAGAGCTTTCAAACAGCTCTAAATACATGATAGCAAGTAGCTAACCAGGTGCTGTTGAGTTACTTACATATTGCCATTTCATTTAACTTAGTACATCCGCTTCATCAAAATCTCCATGTTTCTGTATCACCTGCTGGTCTGCTAGTGATGGAAGATGGTACGACGTACATAGTGGTTAAAATTTGAAAGAGGGCGAATGAAAGAATGAGTCCCTTTCCAGGAAGGATAGATTATTGTATGTTAAAGATTAATGTCCCTTCACTTGAAAAAGTGACAATGGATCTGTCAAGCATGAATTGGCCAACCGGACTTAAAATCAGCATTTTCTAGAACAGCGATTGGACTGGTTTTGGAGATGATAAAGTTGCCACGGACTTGAACTGTCAATACAAATGAAAGCTTCATTATACCTAGTAAGCTGACAAACAGCTGATACATGTGGATGCACGCAAAAGAGAATGGTTGTGATACAGTTCCTTACCTTTGGTTGTTTGTACTTTTCACGGATGGCATTCAGGGTACTTCCACTGGTATTCATCTGTAAATCTTGCAGCAAAAGAACTGTAGTTTTCAGATCTAACGCCTTATATCTAGTGTAGTGCTCCAAAGTTGGATTCTGCAAGACATTTCCAGAGTCATTTTGTGGTTGCATTCGATTGCAAAAAAGATGACCGGATCAAGGAGCAAAAAAGGTGCATACCCATGGGTGGTTAGATTGATCAAGTGTCCATCTGGCTAGGAATACAGCAGATGCAGCAGTGACAGATGGAAGAAACTTAAGAAAACTATATTCAGCTAGTGTTAACTCTGCTAAATAGTTTGCCATGAATTCCAATTCAACAGAGGGAACCTGCAAGTAGGAGCAATTCTCTTTGTCATATAAGATTCATTTTCCAGGACTCAATTCTCTTTGTCACATAAGCTTCATTTCCAGGACTCAAACTAAAAGAAGAATGCTATCTGATCTACCTCATAAGAAGCTTGTGCTGCTTGAACGAATCTCCTAAGAACAAAGGACAACAGCACAAATAAGAAACCTACTCTCACAAGTAACATGACTAAAATTTGCATATATTGCTAATTATGGGTACCTCAGGAACTTTTTGGTGGTCGGAGCAGCAAGTTGAAAGCCCAAAAAATTCAGAACTAGACTTTCCATTCTTACCACCTGACAATTGACATGCAATTATTAGTTAGCCTTTTCACATCCACAGGGAACTTTAAGTCGTATAATAAAAGACATAGGAGAACATTTGGGAAATGATCAGATCATTACTCAAATAGGGAACAAAGTATGCATCCAAGAAATCATAAAAGAGAAAGGAAAGCTCAGAGCTAGATGAGGCAATCTAGATCTTCGCCTTGCAGTAGATAAACACAAGGGGATAAAGCAATGTAGTTAGGACCAGCAAAACAAAAAAATGCTACTACCATGATTGACTTTGCTAGAACGACAATCAAAAGAAGCGGAGGAACGCAAAAGAGTGGATCTTATACAATTTATCGATTTACTGGGACAAATTCTGAAAGACTATTGGATGCATAAAGGTAGAAAATGTTATCAGAGACCTTGGGCTTAACCCTCAAAGCTTGCTACGAATTGAGGAAGGTTGAAAACCATATAAGAACTACAATCTTTACTCACAACCACTGGGAGCTTCTAACACTCCTTACATACCCAGTATTAGACATCTAGAGCAGGATAACATAACATGGGAGTTCAATGTTGAGTAACCAGACATCAAGGATAGGTATCAATGACAAACACAACCAGGAAAAATGAAAAAGAATCTAAAGCAACTCACACATGCTTCTTACACTAATTGAAACTAAAGTTATTTCACTGCTCTTTATTACATAGCATATCTTCAAGTACCTATTCTCCACATAAATGAAATCTACAACTAGATCAGCATTGGAATGAGCATACCTCTTCTTTCGCGTAAGTGTTGTCTGTAATAAAGCAAAATTCTTCCACACGAGGTGCACAAATTTCTTCATATTTGCTGCAGGCACAAAAGTAAATAAAAGATCATACACTGTATAGAAAACCAATAAAAAGCTGCAGATGAAAGTACAAATAGTTTCTCTTTACTGAAGGTACAAATAATTCTAAAAATTGGGCAAAGTTTATTACCATGTTGAAAAGCACATGCACATACAAGTTTTAAGGGAACATAAGTTAAATGGCTCTATTTCCAACAAGCTCCCCCAGTAAAAAAGGGGATATCTTTGTGATCTACAAGTTTATAAATGTAAAAACTGTTTAGTCTACCCTATAACCTATCATCCTTGAGATTGAATAACCGAAAAAGGAATTCTTACGAAGCAATTAGCATGCAGGTAACTCCCAGTAGCTGCAGTTTTTGTTTTTCAATGTAATGCTCCGAGAGGAACCTATCAATAAGATGTACAGTCAAGTAGAGAGTGTCCGGCACCAGTCTATATTCTTCAGAAACCTGCAAGAGAGCGAACAAAATGATGGTTAATGGATGCAATTTTCGCTGTCATGAAAGAAAAGCATATCCAACACTTGACAAGCAGGAAAAGAGCTTATCAAAAGAAGTCTGAATTCCATAAGCCAGTGCTATTATCAATATGCATAATAAACAGCGAAAATGTAAAGGCTCTTCCGATTTCCAGTAAACAAAAAATCATTCAAGCAATAAACGCCCGACTACTAATACAATGTTTCGGTAGCATTTCCATACCTTGCATAAATGATACATGCAAAACTTATGGGGGAACTTAAGAATTATTTTACCCCGGAGAAAATATGGAATAATAATAGGTATATTAGCAATAGCTAGCTAAGAGCACTTAAAAAGAGAAAAACACCATTAGAATATTGCACCTTACATCATAGTAAATAGACTTATTTTCTTAATAGAGAAATATATATATATATATATATATATATATATATATAAAAAGAGTATCTGCTAATGATATTCCAAAATGACAAAGCAGAGATGTATAGGCTAGAGGGTTATTTGGTCATTTAGAGTGAAATAATGAATCTAGACTAAATATGAAAATTCCCATCAAAACTAACATTTGATGAAATGCTTTAAGGGAAAACATATGTGATCTCCCAGGAACGGTAACCACAAAAATTAAGCAAGACATGAATGCTAGAATACAAAGCAAAAAATTCAGTTGATGATGCCTTCAAAAAAAGGAACCAATCATCCAAAGATCAAAGTAAAAGTGATCAGCAGAAAGGTTTTCTAGTATCACAACTTGGGTCTATATGTGAAAAGATTTTGTTTATTAAGAACGACGACATACTTTTAAGATACTATCTCACATATTATTAAGCATTGTTAAAACATCAAAGTAAGCTAACTGACCTCCACAAGCCAATCAATAAGAATACTTCGCATACCCTTGTTAACATCCCGCTGAAGCTTTTCCATATAATTACAGGAAGGCCGCCGGTCAAGCTGTTGGTGAGAAGAATTTGTCATTTATTTATTGAGAAGCAATGAAACATAAGTCATAGGTTAACAAAGAAGGGAAAAAGGTACTCTTAAACTTGTTCAGAAGTATTTAAACTATTTCATTGTAATTATCCATGATAATAATTGTTTAATTAATAACTAAAGGCAACATTAAGCTTGATATTGTTTAGATGGTTACGGATGCCTAGTGTTATCACTAGACTTATCAACAGTGCATTAGTAATTTTTGAAGTAGTAACAGGAATGCACCAGTCATACTAACCTCCATGGCATGCAAATTGCTATATATATCAGGAGCATACAGACTACACATTAGTGGATCCTTGTGTTTTGAATCTATATCTGCAATACCGAGAGAATTGGAGCCTTTTTGTTTCAAGCAAACCTTGCTTTCATCTGCATGATGGAACAGAAACAAATAAGCACCTTCTAGTAAAAAACATATCAATAGTAAAGACTCCCTTTCAAGGCTAGTAATACTTTCAAGCAATGATTAGATGATTAAAATTTGCAGTCAATGCCAGAAGATCAAACAGATTAATAAGTTTTCCTACTGACAGTGCTGGCTTTTTACCTATTTTGGAAAAGGTTTTGCAGTCAATCCATTTGCAAAATGACACAAAACGCCTTTAATATTGGAGACGTAGAATAAGTATCCCCGTAGAACCACAAAGATGTATCATTCCCCCCTGAGGAACTATGCACTCAATTGGTTTCTTCCTCTTTCTATTGCATGTTTTACATTATCTCTTTACTTCCAGTTATTCTACAGTTACCATTTCTTCTGATGGTGCTACAAGTCAGATACTTCACATTCCAGTGCGCAAGAGCTCTCTTTTGAGGTTTTCCAAAAAAATAGAAATTTTACACTGCTTTTCTTCATGCAATTTGCTGAATTGAGATTTAATATAATGCAAAAGGAAAAATGAGCAAAATGGAGTGAATGAAGTCTTTATAAAACTTTTGTCGCTGCATATACAGTAGAGAACTTTAATAACCATAAGGAAATTATAAATTGCACTTCTCGGGATTGCGTTCAGAATTACAACACTTCTTAAGTTTTAACTGAAAACATATACCAGTAAAGAACTCGCATGCTTCTCATGCTCTCAGAGAATTACATATGGTTCCAATAGAGCATTTCTTATAAGCATCAAATAAGTGTTGACATAAATATAAACTAGTTGACAGTTTCATTGTGAATAACAATTCTTTTAAGAAACATAAAGTTTTCAGAAAAGTTGCACTTATCAAGTATCTTAGTTGTTGGTCCCTCCTGACAAGCAGGCAGCAATTATCACAGATTTTTTTGAAACTTTAAGGAGCAACATAGCTAAATCATGGTAGTTGCACTTCAAACTATGTTTAAAGAGAGGGAATGAAATCAACAAATCCCAAGACTTTCAAATCTTGCTTGATAGCACACAATATCATACCTTTTGGTGTTGCATTCAGGAGGGCAATGCCATTACATGAACTCCTGCTCACCGGCATAAGATCAGCTAAACCACTCTGAGCAGCAATGATATATTCGCTTGGCTGAATTAATGGGTGGTCCTTGAAGTGTGCTTGTGAACAGTTTTCTTGTGATTCCTCGACCTTTACTTTTGTTGCTTCTTCAATCATACTCTCTTTACTATCTTCAAGCTCTGGTCCTTTCACTAAAATAGCAGGAGTGACCTTCGAACTCCTCTTATCAGCGAATTTCTTAACCTAACACCATAAGACAAATTTGACATCATTGGCCACATGTTGATAAATTTTTGAAAGAAAGAAAAAGATTCAGCACTGAATCTCCATCTTTAGAAACAAAGATACTAGTTCAATAACCAATAATTATGTTCAGCACAATGATTTTCCAAAGAGCAAATATGACATAACACCTATTAAGACTTACCTGAAATTTGCTTCCATCGATGCAATTCATGCATGGATTTTTACAAAGTACATTACTGACATCCGCAAGAACAGCCCTTCGCTTAGGCTGTCGAGAAGCAGTACTAGAGTAATTAACTGGTTTGTTCTCATCCGAGGCTGGTCTTTTGGACTTTGTTCCTTGTGCTAAAAGTCCCTGTTTCTTATCCTGTTTGACAGAAGGGTGTAGAGGTGGCAATCCTCCTGATGAACCCAAGGTTTTTGCCCGTGCTCTGGTGATGCGCATAGTAGGCACCTTAAGATTAGAAGATCCAGTTGTCATAGTTGCATTTCTCATTGATCCAGGTGGTGATATGCCAATTGTCAGATCTACAACTGCAGAGACAACATTACATCATCATAAACTTTTCATAGCTAAAGATAAGAAGCCCAAAATAAAAAGTTTGTAAAAAAAAAAAAAAGACACTGAAGAACCAGATGCTTAACATGGACCTAAGAGTGGGGGAACTTTAAAATAAGTCTCAATATGCAGGATCAGAGGAGTTGATGAAACAGCACAAACATCATTCTTCAGCAGTGTTGTCAAAGGCAAAGAAAGGTTCTTAGGTCTTGGGCTTTAAGCACAATGCACATCCAAAAAATGAACTTATAGTGAAGCACCTGATGACAACGAAAATAAAGGACATATATGCAATGCAAGAAAACAAAACTATATGAAAACCAAGAATTACGTGGACAAAGCTTTAGGGCCTTAACAACATTATTCTCCAGAAAGCTCAGAACAATAAAGTTTTGGCAAATAAATGTGCCCAGGTACCACAGTAAGCAGATAACTAGTAGTGGTCAGTCTTTGACAAGCCATCATGTGATCGAATGAGATTTGAGAAGATTTTTGTCAAAAATCAAGCAACTATTATTAACAATCACCAGCATTGTCAAGAATATCAACGAACCACCAGCATCCACTAGCAATCTACCAAAATACACTAAAAATAAAGAGTTCCAAGCCTGTGAATGAGATGAAACATAAATCTGTATCTTCAAATGCAGCAGGCACAAGAGACTATGTTTTGTCTCATTTGATCGACCAGGGGTCAATAAACAAACATAGATACAATCACATATTCTAATTCAAAGCAGAAAGAAATTGCATAGAGAGAAGCAATGACAAAAGAAGTGTTACAAACTTGATCAGAAAAATATCTTTATGTTTACATCAAACATTTGATGAGATCTTATCTAAGGCTCTATTCCACAACAAACTGCCAAGACCATATGATTTTGTATTCCCATATTGTTGTGTGAATTTGTACTGTGTTCTTAACTGGCTTATAATACCCAAAAAACTGACATCATATGTAGGACCTATGTCTATATGTTAAAGAGTGATATTCACCTGCATTATGTCCCACCACAATTCTAGAGCTTTATATAAATGAGGAGCAACTGTCTCTGCACTCTTGAATCAGGGACAAGCCTGCATCAAACATTCATTGAATTTACTTATACTTCAGCTTTAAGATGTAAAAGGGAAAGATAGCACTACCATTTGCATGACGAGTTCTACAAATGCAAAAAGGAAATCATCTACTCATACATAGTTGCTGGAAATTAAGTCATATACAATTTTTAATTTCAAAATTTAGCACCAATCCATTCAAAGGTAGATACAGTATATGAGCAATTGGTGCACGCTTGACTCGAACTATATTTATAATGTATATAGAAGATTTAAATAACTTCAATCCACAAACAACTAAATCAAAATATATCATTCATTTCATTCAATGTGTGTTCAATTTAATTACCTTTCGAATAAAACTGAAAAATTGCAGTAGTTCTTAAAAATCTCTGAGTTTGTTCTAGCTGAAGTTCTTCTACAAATCCACAAAAGAACTTGAAAATAAAATACTAGCCTAAAATTTCTGAGGATAGCACCATAGATCTGTCAATGTTCTTCAATTGAAAATTCTAGTCCATTGTAAAAATCCATTTCCTCCTAATTTCTAATTTCACAAGCAAAGCAAAAGTATCAATTCATATTTTTTTTCAAAGCCAACCTGAAAAAATAAAATTAAACAGCTCTAAGACTCAAAGAATCAGCCAAAGCACATTCAAATTTAATTTGTTCCATGGCAACTACGTATGAGAAATAGAAAATGGCAATCAATAAAACCAAATAAATTTATTTTTCAAAAGAAACTAAATAAAAATAAATAGCTTTCCGACCTCAAAATTCAACTAAAATGCACTGTAAAATTCTAAAAACCACAACTAAGAACAAAACTAGATAACTAAAACAAATAATCCAAATCAATTTTGTGCATGAGTAACCCGGAAATGAAAATTAAAACCTCAAATCCAACAATATTGCATCATATAAAAAATTCAAAAAAATAAAAATAAATACAACCAGAACAAAAATATTAATAAATAAATAAAACAAAGAAAAATACCTAAACCAGGACTCCATAAATTAAGGAAAAATGGGTGAAAAACTCTAAGCTCACAGATCCATAAGCAAATCCTCAAGGATTTCTCAAAATAGAGCTAAAATTTTTCAAATTTTCCAAAACAAATCCATTATTCATCTCAAAAAACTACAAGGCTGTGGTACATTGCAGCTAATCTATCAATCCAACACACATATCGACATGTACGCATCCAAGTACACATCAAACATGTATGTATAGGTATGAGCTGAGCTTACTACTATGCATTGTAACAGCTCATGAGCTGCTCCGACACCGGTGAACGGAGGTGCCTCAATTGCCGAGCTAGGGTTTCTAGCTTCTCCGATCGGTCATGCAATCGATGTAGCTCGTCTCTGTGGTTCCAGAAGGGGTGGGTGGGGTGAGAGAGTGAAGAGCGTAGTGTGGTGATAGATATATAACACTGTAGATGTGTAAAGGGGTAGGGTGGGTGGGGATGCGTGGGTGGGTGGGGATTGAGAGCGGGATGGTCCATAGTTCAAACTTCTGATTTCTGCAGCTCCCCAAAAAGAAAAAAGGAAAAAGAAAAGGGTTTTTTTCAAATTTAGGGTCTTTGTCTCTTTTTATTTTTTTTTAGGGCATTCAATTGTTTAATTCTTCTTGCTACATCAGGGTGGTCCCCCTTTTTTTTTTAAACTCTTCTCCTTGGTTAGTATTATCATATATGCGAAAAATTTAAGAAATAATGTCACCAAATTCCCACTCTTAATTAAGTGTCATGAATGTCTAAGAAAATATGTTATCGTAGGCGTAATTTATATAAATTCTGAGCTAACCCACACATTAAAAAAAAAAAGAAATAGAAGTGTTTACTTTATTGATTTTTGAAAAATTAAAATTTATTCTGATAGTGAAAAAATTTAATCAAAAATTATTATTATTATTATTACAAGATAAAAAATTTAAGAAATAATATCACAAAATTCCCACTCTTCGAGTGCCACGTCATCAAAGAATATGTATTATCTTGTGTGTGGGTTGCTTAAATCTTGAACTGACAAAGAATTTAAGAAATAATGTCATGAAATTTTCACTCTTCGAGTGCCATATTATCAAAGAATGTGTATTATCGTGTGTGTGGATTGCAAAAATCTTGAACTGGCACACGAACAAGGGAAAAAATAGAAGTATTTACTAGTAATTTTTGGAAAAAATAATGAGAGAAAAAGTTTAATCAAAATTTCTATACATCTCATAAACGCTCTCTTCTCTCTCATACGCGCTTCACTGTTTCTGAACTGACGGGAGCTTTTCCGGCAAGGGTTCGCAACGCTCTTGGCCGGAAAACTCTTGTCTACTGGTCCGGGCGTCGGCGAACCCTTGCCGGACCGGAGAACTAGTTCTCCCTTTGTTCGTAGTGTACTCCCGGAGCTCGCGGTTGGCTCCCCGGCGGCCCTGCGTCAACCCCC
>JAOTQR010000092.1:16779701-16790823 GCA_025774065.1 Solanum ossicruentum | reverse complement strand
GTTTTAATTTTAGAAGGTTAAAAGAGCTGAACTTTTTCATGGCAACACCACATTCGACTCGAGGTTTTACAAAATTGCTGAAGTCATTTGCTCCCTCGATTATGTTGTTTGTAATTCGTTGGTCAAACTGTTGACCAAATTGACTCGTACTGTACCTCCAAACAATTTTCATTCTACAAGAGGAGCACGGGATGAGATTTTTAGGAGATAAAGAATCGATCATTCGCAATGTCTACTTCACATGTTGGTTAAAGTTCAAGCAAAAAAAAAAGTTCAATATTAAATTTTAGATATTTAGAATATACATGATGTTTTGATATCTCGTATCCTTCTTTTCACATCTCGTATCCTTCTTTTTACTAATACAAAATATTAAAGATTTTGACAGTATATCAAAATAAGGATAGTTTACCTAGACAATCTTCATCCTTTTTGACATTTTCAAATTCCAGCAACTAGCAAACTTTCAAATATCATTATGTAATTTTTAACTCACTTGACAACAAGTTTATAAGTGATATATGATTATTTACTTATTATGATATAGAAAAATGTTAGTAGTTGGTTGAGTACCTGAACTCTCAATCTCTCGCCTTGTTGGTGATGGTTCATTTCACGTTGTAATTCTCCTCCTCATTTTTCCAATCCCTAATTTTTTTTTTTAAAAAAAAAATACTATGATATTGCTGGTGGGCAATACAATAACTCTTAAAAAAAAAGGAGGACATCTTGGCTACTTATAATAAAAGGATTTAAAGTTTGATTAAAAATTTAACTAAGAATGGGAATCTAACCCTTAGCTGACCATTGATACCCAAAAAGTTTAACAGGTGATTACACCTTAAATGACGTTGTGAAAAATAGTTGAAATAATAATTTTCACCTTCAAATTCTTAACTTTTGCACTCTTGTTTACATTTAACTAAATATTTGATCTTAAGAATCAACAAATTGAAATAAAAATACATATCGTTTAACCATACTTAAGCATTTAAAAGTGTATATACAAGACATATGTTTTACATAGGTTGATTTAGTATAAATTAAACATCCGATAAACTTTTACCATCTATGTTATATCCAATATAATTTTAATCAATTCTCAAATTATCAAAACTTTTTCAATTTTAGCTTCAAATAGGTTTTTTTCAACGTCAACCAAAAATTTCCCAAAAGCTTAGGTGGTTAGTGGTTATGTTTCAAAATCTAATATTTTTTCCTAATTTCATTGAAAAAAAAAAGAAAACACATCTAATAAAGGATTGCAATAATTTAGATAGAAAAGATTCTTTGAGTGAAAAAAGAGGCTCATCATTTTTTTCATAAAAGTGAAAGGTTAAAAACGCAATTTAATTGGCAATTTTTTCTTAAAAAAAAGTGATGAACTTCTTTTATTTTTATTTTCAACTTTTACTCTTAAAACATTTGCACTTTTTTCCCTCTATAATTTCAATTCAAGTCAACAAGATCTGCAATTACGAGAACATGAATAATATCACAAATTTCAAGTTTTTAAATCATGGGCCATTATTTTCAAAATTCAAATCTTTAACTATTAACGCTTATGTCTACTAATTATTTGAGTAATTTTCTCTATATTGCTTTAAATTTATTTTATTTTTTTAATTAAGATTATCGTAAACATCCTCTAACTGTAATTGTCAGATAATAATAAAATCTCCATATATTTTTATTTTTCCATACACTATAAAATAATATTAAATATATTATTATTATTATTATCGTAAAGTGCAATAATTCTTGACTTTCCTGTTGACTTAAAATGGAAGTAGATTTGGGTCCAGCGCCTGCTCCGTTGAATAATGATAACATTGTTACAATTTATAAAATGTTTTATAGGTAGTTGGATATATATTAAATGACACTAGAAAAAAGTTTTTAAGTTTACGAAAGGAACTTATTATGTTTGAACATGAGTTTCAATTGAAAAAAAGGTACAAAATTTGTGAAGGAGAGTCCACGGGAGAATTTAGTGTAGAAGTTATGGTGTTCGGAGATTCAATATCTACTCTACTCTAAATGTTTTATGTACGTATCTTCTAGAATTGAGCTAATTTTTTAGTCACGTTTGATGTGACATTGTTTATTTTTTATTTTGTTCCAAAAAGAATGTCACTTTAATATAATTAAAAATAATTTAACTGTAAATTTTTCTTTTACCCCTTATATAATGATTTACAACCATATAAATATCTAACAATTATTTTGGACAATAAGTTTGAAAAGTCTTTCTTAAATATTATGTCAAGTCAAATTGTGTCACATAAAATAATACGAAAGGAACAATTTTTCTACTAATACGCATGCTCTAAAATGGTTGAATAGTGTACTTTTTTTAAAATTTTCTACCTAGTGTCCAGTATCCTCATTGAAGCTCGACTATATTCAGATTCATGTTGTAGGCCGACTATATCCAGATCGTGCCGCGTAGGGCCTCTTTTGGAGAAAACACTTCTTACCAAGGATTTTTCCAATTTCAGGCCTCGAACTCAAGACCTCTGGTGCACCAAGCCCTCTGATGGTAAATAGTGTACTTAATTGAATACTGAGTTATTTATAAAAAAAAGAAATTACGAAATACTAAATATACACGCAAAAAATCTTTAATTGTGCATTCATATTCTAAAAAGCTTTATAAATTCATGTGAAATCGTTATTTCACCTAAAATATTCTTCAAAACCTTCCAATATTTATCATGAAGTTCGGTAAATGAAAATATTGATTACTACCTGGTTATCAAGAAGTTAATTCCTATGAGTTAAAAAAAAAAAGAAGAAAGAACAGTGCAATACTTTGGGTGAAAAAGGCCTTTAAGTTAAGAAAGGAAAAGAAAAGGGTATCCCAGTATAATTTATCGAAAGTAAAAGGTGAAAAAGTGAAATAATTGGGTGAATTTCTTTGAAGTCAACACTCAACAAGATCTAAAAACGTCAATAACAATATTATTGTGACAAATTTCAAATTTTTGAAAATGTTAGGGGGTCCTGTCCATTGGCGCGGACCGCACTTTTCGTAACCATGTTGACCAAAAAGGAGGAAAAAAAGAATTATAACAATAAACAATAGCGCGATTAATTAATTATTTAATTTTTTATTAAAAAACTTTTAAAATATTCTTAAATTATATGAAATGAATAAAAATATTCTTCGTTAATAGTTTGGTCTAAAAATGTCCTTGCCGTTAATACTTTAATCTAAAAAAATGATTTTATTATTATTTAATGGGCAAAAAATATGCTCTTTTCAAATAAATTTGTTATTTATTTTCTTTTTGAACACATTCTTTTGCTAATAGTGTTTTTCTATCAGCAAATATTTATCCTACTTAATTCGAGAAAAATTTAAAAATAAAATATGTCTTGTTTTATTATTTTTATCGTTATCTAATTAAAATTAATGATTGGTTTACTATGATCTTCTATTTATGACATATATTATTTGTTATAAGGATACTATGTTTTATTTTAATTGATAAAATGAGATTAAGAAAACTATTTTTCTACATTTTATTAATTAAAGTGATTTGTAGAAGAAACAGAACAAGAAAATATTTTTTAAAAGTAATATTTTTATTAGAAAAACAATATGTTTAAGAAGAAAAAAATATATATTTATTAAAAAAATTCGTTTTTGATCCATTTAGTAACTGCAATAACATTTTGAATCAAACTATCAACAGTAAAAATATTTTTGGATCAAAATATTGATGAACAAGGACATTTTTACAAATGATATTTTTATTTATTTCACATAATTTAAAAATATTTTTTACCCTTTTTCTTTTTTTATTTTATTGGTGTGAATTCGATTTTATTTTTTGATTGGGAGCAGAGGAAAGGGGAATGAGGAGGGAATTACAGTATGAAAAATCAAATGTTCACCAATATTTAGAGCTCAGTAACCAATCAATTGAACTACTAAGATTTTTCGTGTGGATTCGATTTTTGCTTCCTCTGTTCCCACTTTTTTTTTAAATGAAAAAAAAGTCAGTCTGTCAGGCTAGGCTGTTAATTCAATAAACAAAGTAATCCTTCGAATTCCTTTCTTCAGCGAAGGTTTGTTAGCTATTGGAGTTTGAATATTAAATAAATAAAAGAGAATAGAATATGGTATAAATTATAATAATAATACTAATAGTAATACTTTATTATATAATTTAACCACTGAGACCACACCATATTCTAGACCTAAAGCAAGACTAGGGTTTTGACCATCTCACATGTTTATCCTAGTCTTCTTTTTTTATACATATGTTTAAATTAGGAGCGTCGGAATTCTATATTTTATTAAATAAAATAATAATATATTTAATTAAATTATATATTATATATATAAGAAGAGCAAAAGCAAATAGTGTTCTATCAACATGCCTGTTTAAGCTATCTATTTTATTTTATCCTTTATTATATGCGGTCCAATCAAAATATTTCGTGGATTTTGACGTGCTTGCTTCAGATATTTAATTATATTCCTTCAGCTGCTTCAACTTGATTTTATGATAATACCTCTAAGAAATTATTTCTTCAATTGTTTCAACTGTGATTTTACCATATCGCCCTAATCAATTATTTTACGTTTAAATAATAAACAACTTAAAATTTAAAATATATATTAAATATTTAATCAACTTCATATAAATTTTATTTTTTATGAGGTAGAAATTGAAAATTATTTTTAATAAATTCTCGACTATAAAATTAGTCGTAGCAAGGTGACAAGAAAAAAATCATTATTACAAAATACATAATATATTTATAATTCATTCTGAGATCAAATCATTATTTTTATACCATGTGTATGATTTTATATTTGAAAAAATTCGATAAGGATTTATATAGAATTGGACCGAATAGTTTTTATCTTTTCAAAGGATAGGACCAATGAAAATATAACGAGTGTGTAGTAAAATATCATTGGATAATTTGATTTTGGTTCATCATAGTCATAGGTTATATGTGGCCATGTGGAGATTGCATTTATTTTTTTCTATCCATAATAAATTTTTTGTGTCATTATAAAGTCACGGGGAAGAAGGTAGGAAACATGGCATGGACGGTTATATCAGACCAAGTAACTCGGAAGCAGGGTGTTCACGGATTGATTTGGATCGATTATTGGTCAAAATTAAAATTAGATCAACTTAATTTGTTTTTTTAAATTCTTAAAATTAAATCAAATCAATCCAATTATACTATACATTTATCGATTTGGTTGAAGAATGACAAAAGTTTCACATTGATGATTGATGAGATTGGTGATTTCATTATAAGATTTAGACAATCTTCCTCCCTTTGAGCTACCTTTTGAGGTGTGAGTTAGGCCCAATACCTAATTTTACATGCTATCAGAGCAGGACCTATTTCACCCAATGTTAGGCTACCGAAAATTAAAATTGCCCAAGCACCAGATGTTAAGCACTGCCGTCAAGTGAGGTGTTAAAGAATGACAAAAGTTCCATATTGGTGATTAATGAGATGGGTGAATTCCTTATAAAGCTTAGACAATTCTCCTGCGCTTGAGCTAGCTTTTGGAGTGTGAGTTAGGTCCAATACCTAATTTTATATTAACCATACACAAAAATAAAAGCAATGATACATTTAAAATGGAGAAAAAGTGACAACAATCCATTTAAAACGAAAATAGTTAGAATGATTGATATTATAAATGTTTCAATAACTAAATTTACTGTAAAAAAAAAGTTTCAAAATTCACCATTTTGGTCTAGAAAAAGAGATAGTGACATTTCTAACTCCACCAAGAATTGTCATATACATGAAATCAACAAGATAAATATTCCATATTGAACATTTACGCTTTCATTAGTAGATTGAAAAATGTAAAAATACTTTTATAAATAATGTATTACGTATGTGTAATTATAAAATATTTGAATATAATTTGTCGGTTCGATTTGATTACTTCTTCAATTTTTCAAAACAAATCCAAACCTAAATCAAATACTATCGTTTTTAAAAAAAGTAAAACCAAATCAAACCGAACCAAACCAAACCCACATAAAATTGGTTTGGTTTGATTTCCTAATTTGTATCAATGTTTATCCAAATCATAAACATCCCTACTTGGAATAATGATCGAGTTGGTTGAATTTGCAATCCTTAAAGAAGGGGTATCATATTCAAAATTCTATGCATGAACGAAAATTATAGTTGTTTTTGAATTTTTTAAGTAATTTTGGAGTGAATAAAATAAAAATAATTTTTTGATAATTTTTAAAATTTCTAAAAATTCATGAATTTTATGATAGAAACATAATTGAAGGTCAACATAAAAGAAGTTATTTTATGACCAAATGCTTCCTAAGTATATGTTTGCAATATTTACGTGATCCCAATTAGTGCAATCACATGCTATTAGCCATATTCTCACATTTGGATGTAATAACAAATGCTCTATGTTCACATTTACCTATTTATTTTAAATTTTATAGGTCTTTTAAAAAAATATTGATTAATATAAGTCATAAAAAATTTAGATATTCACTCAATGAGTTTGAAAAATAAAAATATAGCACATGAAATTTGAACCTGGAACTTGGAACTTGAAGATGAATTTTGAACCGCTAATCACATAGTCAACCTCGCATCTTAGCTTGTTTTAAGGGGGTTAAAAATTTGAACAAGTAGTCATACGAACTAGTTCAAGGAGGTTCGACATCTAGTATATACATATAAAAAATTATTTTAAATATGTATAAATAATATAATCTATCATCGAAGAGGGTTCGGATGAACCCCCTATGAAAGGGATAGGTCCGTCCTTGATCTGCCTGTCTATCTATCTATCTATATCCGTGGGTGGGTGAACACCATAACAATCCTCTTGACCTGCCTTAGATATGATGATCGTATTTTAATATCCACATTAATTGATGTTTGGTATTATATTTTGAAAAATATGAAAAAATAATAACTGTCTTTTGTAATATATTAAAAATGATAATTAAATTTTTTTTTTTAAATAGTGAACAAGTAAAAATAAGCGGAAAAAGTGCGTTTTTGACATTGTCAAAGCACTCTTGGGCAATTTCTTGGAAGCTTTTAATATATATGTTTTGGTTTGAGATTCAAATATGTACAGAAAAAAAATCTTTTGACATTCTTGAATTAACCACTCTTTGTCAATGCCTTAGAAGCCTTTACTATGTTGATGAGATTCAAATATTTATATATAGTATTTTTTGGAAATTAATTGCCCTTGGTCCAGATGACTGTCATTGAAAACAACATGTGATGTGAAGGTGAGACCTACCTCTTGTGAAAACAAAAATAACAATAATAATGACAAATTCCACATTTTTCCCACTCATGCTTCATCTTGTTTTTTCCCCCTTTGATGTAAGTACTGCACAAAATATATTTTCTCCTTTTTAATTTGTTTTATTTTCTTTTTTTTTTTAATCTGTTTAAAAAAGAATATTCTTTTTCTTTTGTTAACAGCTCCTTAATTCTAACTTTCTACTTGACATTTTAAGATTATATAAAGATTAACATATGATATATCTTTAATTTAAAATCATAAAATTCAATTAAAAAACTTATATCAAATCAAAATAGATTAAACAAAATAAAAATAAAAGTAGTACTTGATTAATTTCTTCGCTGAAATGCAATATCTTTTAGCAGAATTGTCTCCAAGAACCCCACTTATACGACCTCTATTAAGTTTTGTTCAGAGCTTCTCAATTGGTACTCTCTGCGTTTCATTTTAGTTGACAGATATATTAAAAATATTTATTTTAAAATAATTATCACTTTAGATAATTAAGAGAAAATTAATTATTTTTTTCAATTCTATTCTTAATATTAATTATTCAAAAATTAAGAAGCACATATATAGATAAAATTTTAATTATTTATAAAGAATACAGTTGAGGGATTATTTAATATTTACCATAACTTAAGAAAGGGAGAAATGTTGCTTCTTCTTCTTTTCCTCCGTAATCTTAAACTTTAAGATAATGTATACTGAAATTTATTTTTTCAACTCAACTTGTTAGTTTAGAATTTAGGGATATTATAAGTATTTTGAAATTAAGTTTTATTTAAAAATTTCGGTGTAAAGTTCAATTTTTTCTGTTCAGAACTTTAGGACATTATGTTTTTAAGTTCAAATTTTAAATTCAAATTTGACTTTTAATTGTTATGGTTCCAATTCATGTCAATGAAAAAAGAATTAATTAACAAAATAAGAAAACAACAATAGTATTAGTGGCCAGTTTAATGTGATTTTCTTATGATTTGGTGATTAAAATGCTGCATATGTGAATTTGAATTTTTCGTTGTTCATCCTTAAATTTGAAGTGTGCAATATATTTAAGATTCAATTGGTAAGTAAAAAGTGACAAAGTTTATGCAATACGAAAAGTCAGAATTATAATTAATACATTGTGAAACAAAAAATTGTCAAAGCTATGTTTGAATAAGTTGTTAAATAAGTTAGTTCTTTGATGTGATATTAATAAAAATACATTGACGAAGAGATGTGGACAGTATAGAGTGACTTTTTTCCAAATGTTGGCTAAATCTTAAATAATTTGCAATATATGGTTAATGTTTAAAGAAAGGGCACAAATGGCTATCCGTGCCACTTCACTTCATCTTTAAGTAGTGCGGCCCAAAGTCTCCTACTAAGGGCTTAAATTATGCAGATGAACAAATATATAGTGATTTATTAGTTAATATAGTTGTGGTTTGAATTATTTAAATCTTGTAGCTCAAATTCAAATGCAATTACATCGCCTCTTTCTTTCTCCTCTCTCCTCTTTTATACATATACATATATAATTATATGACAAATATATAAATACAATTAGCCTCTTTTGACACTCCACCCTCTCTTGCTCTCCTCCCTCTCTCAAGTCGCTGGCCAAATATGCAAATATATATGTATACTAGTTTCATATATACAATTATACATATGTATACCAGTAATATATAATACAATTAGTCTTTTTACACTCTCTGCCCTCTCTCGCTTGCCTCTCTCCTCACTCTCCTAATCTCACTTATCAGATATACAAATAGATAAGTGTACCAATTACATATATATCATTATTTGATATATATATATATATAATTCATCTCCCCCCTCTCAATCTCGCTCGCCTCTCTCCTCCTCTAACATATAACTATCAATCATAATTAGCAAACTATAGTTAAGAAGTATAATTAAGATATTTTTAAATTGCTATATGCGAAAATTGCTCCTTTTTTATTTTTTTCTCTTCGGCCTAATTTAATTATCGCTCTAGCTCAAATATACAACTTTTATACATTATATATATACTATACTTAAACATAAAAATCTACATATTTGTTGATTATTTTATAAATTAAATTAAATCATG
Source organism: Solanum ossicruentum (assembly GCA_025774065.1). NCBI lineage: Eukaryota > Viridiplantae > Streptophyta > Magnoliopsida > Solanales > Solanaceae > Solanum > Solanum ossicruentum. Next base: position 16,781,434 of record JAOTQR010000092.1, on the reverse strand, counting down.
TAGAGACATTGAAAATCATAAATATCTCTCCTAATAATCCATACGAGTTCATTATTATTCCCATCTCTCTCTCTCACACACACACACACACATATATATATGTAGGAGTAGGACAGTGCTTGTAAAAAGAAGGCTCTTTATTTTATTTTAATAAAAAATTGGGGTAAGGGAAGGAGAATTGGGAATGAGACTATAATGCGAAGAAACGAATCCTCACCAACAAGGTAAAAGTTCATGTATCCAATCAATTGAGCTAATAAGATTTTAAGCAGCAAGAAGAAAGTCAACTCATATCATAATAATATCTTCTGAGCTGTTTAATTTCATTCAATTTTCGTTGACAAATTACTAATAAATTTTTTTTGAATTCACTAAACAATTAAAATTTTATCATGTCACCCAATTCTTTCCCAAAGCATTCTCTTCATTCAGCATATCATCGACTTAAAACTAATCATCATGAGAATGATTCTTAAAATTAACGTAAAAGAATGTGGAGCTGCTAAAACTCATTGAGCTATTTTTTATATTTATTTTTTCATTTGAAAAAACAAATAAATTGCATAAAATTATAAGCCTTAATTGATAACAATTTTAGTTTTTATTTTGGCTACATTTGCATCTTCATTGGATGAAATATTATCAATTAAGGCTCTTAATTATCCAGTGTAAATTCATTAAAAATTCCATCATTACTATTTATAACATGACCGAAAACAGTCGCATTATATTTTTAAACTTAAGGGTCAGATTGTGTACATTCGATTCTCCCTTACCCCGCAATGAAAACGAACCTTTGAGACACTAAGGTAATGTTGTTGTACTTTTTACTACATGAAGTAATCAAAAGAAAAGAAGGACCTGGTCCAATTAACCACCAAATAATCCAATTTGGAGGAGTGTCTATCTGAACTAATTTTTAAGCACATAAATATGTAATCATAAGTAGATGATGACCTAGCCATTAATGGTAGAAGCCCTAAAAGATTAGTAAGTTTCAAAATCCAATTTTAATAATTGGCCCCATTAGATTAGTCTTAGTTGACTGTTATAAAAAAAGTTACTCCTATATGCTAACTTATGATCCACTAATAGTTGATGAATGCTTCCACATTTTCATTAAAAGAGATGCACATGCTATGATAAATATGCACACAAGTCAATGTCCAAAGATATCATTTAATTTCCTAGTTGCACTTCAAATTTCTAGCTAAATGTTTTTTCAGCTTTTGAAAATTGAAATGTAATCCCTCTATCTGGTCGATATCGACTTGACACACATAATTTTACCATATATTATATTTTTTCTATCCCATTTTAATTGAATTTATGAAGTAATACACATATATTAAGAAAAACATTTAAAGATAAAATTTATACCATATTTTCTACTATTGTCCTTTCTAAAGTCATAAATACAAAAAAATAGTCAATTTGTGACAGTCAACCTGTGAGAGTTTTAAGAAATTTCATCATTAAATCATTTATTGGCGTTTATTTTAACCCTCACAATATAAGTCTTTTTGTGGTGGAGGTTAGTACAGTTTGTGACGATTACTAACCCCCAAAAATTTATTAATTTCATTACTTATATATATATATGTATATACTTTAAAATAAAACCTAGATGCCAAATCAATAGTCATATTCATTTTTATTTGCTATTAAATTTTATTAAATCTTTTGTAGTACTAGTTAATTTTAAGGTAAAATATTTAATTAGTTGATACTAT
>JAOTQR010000092.1:16752043-16771579 GCA_025774065.1 Solanum ossicruentum | reverse complement strand
GTCATTTTGCTTTATTCCATCATACTCCAAGGTCAAAAAATAGTCAATCTTTGGCTCCATCCGAGATTGATGGAAAATTATTTGTGCCACATAAATTGAGATAAATCAAGTAATATATATATATAATTTGCTTAAATAGTGAAAAGAGTAGTACAATAACTTAACTTTCTTAAAAAAATATATAAAATATTTGACCGGCACATCAAATTTCACTTATACTAAATATCAATCGAGACATATAAAGTAGCATAAATGGGGTCTGTTTCAATTTTAAAAGTAAAACAAATAAATTTTTTTAACCGTTGAAATACTCCTTTGCAGGTTTTGGTTAAATTCAAACAATTAAGGTTTTTCTCTTCCTACTTTAGTTGGGATTGGGAATATGGTAAGTTTGTGTCCCTTGAATATATAGTAGATAAATACTAAAAAAATTTATACCTAAAAACGTTGCTATGTTTTGAGAATTATAGTACAACAAGAATCCTTAACCTGTTGGGATTTGTAACTATACAAATTAAATAGGATTTTTTTTTTCAAAAGACAATTGCTTGCTTTCAACAAAGCTTCATAACCAGTAACATCAACAATGGATGAGGTAAACAATACTTATGGGGAAATAGAAGAGATTATAGACGACATTGAGCAGAGGTTTAAGCAGATCAAGAGATTCGACATACTTGACTATCCTCCCTGCGATCACCACTTCTTGAAATATGACACAATTTCCAAGAACATGGTAGCCTTTCGCCAAAGAATCGAAAAAGAATGGCTTTTGTTGGAGAGCAAACTTCCAAGTTCCATTCTTGTCAAGTCTTATGACAACAGGATTGATCTTATGAGGGCAGTCATAGTTGGTCCAGCCGATACGCCTTATGCCCATGGCCTCTTCTTTTTCGACTTATTTCTTCCAAGAAAGTACCCTAAGTGTCCTCCAAAGATTCACTACCACTCTTATGATCTTGATTTGGACCCCAAGGGTAAGTTTACCCTTAGCCTCTTGGAAACTGGAAACTTTATGACTAACTTGTACTGTGGTGTTGTTCAAAGGAAGTGGAATCCAGACAAGTCTAACATATTGCAAGTGCTCACAGCTATTCAGACTTCAATCTTGAGTATGACAGGTTTAAATCCCAGGGGTGTAGAAGGTTACAAGAAAGCCTTCACCTTGACATGCAAGGGCATGCTTTATATGTTGAGGGAAGCTCCTATGAACTTCCAAGACTTTGTTGAAGGATACTTTAGGACAAAGGCTCACTATATTCTGCTGAACTACAGGAAGCATATGGATGACAGTGACTTCATGGTCAATCAATTCCATGAACTCTGCAGGGCTTTCGAAAAGAATGGAACCTATTGCAAGCATCATTCTTTGGTAGTGAAGAAAGGGGTAGACAAGATCAAAAAGCTAAGGGTTTCTTAAGTATGTAGAGTAACTCTCTAAGCTGAAAAAACCTAGCCTGACAAAAAACATAGTAGCAGTTAAGCAGATGAGCAGACTGTAATTTACAAAATCCATTCTTTTATTTCTCAATGCTAGTAATTTACCTTATTGCAAACAATCCACTTGATAACGTTTCACATACAGCAGATGGAAATTCATTGTCATAACACTGTCTTCACCTCACTTACTATGATCGGGTTAAACCATATAAGGTCTGCGTACATTCTACCCTCCCCAGATCCAACTTGTGGGATTCCACTGGGTATTTGTTGTCGTTGTATACCTGAAGTACACAATATATCTGCTTTCTTTCATTTTTGTCCCTGCATTATACCCAACCCACGTTCAATGTTATAGAATAGGTAAAAAGAATCCTACAAATTTGCCAAGTTTACTTGCATAGACAAAAGAAACATGATAAATTACCAAGTGTCATAAATGGTGGGTTGTGTCAAACAATAAAAGTGAAATATGTTCAACTTGAAGCAGAAACCAGCCAACATCTTGATAGCATATCCTACTTATTATTTCACCACACTAGGAACTCACATTCTCGTAGTGAATGCATACTCATTAATGACTCAGTTTGATATAGCCTAATATTGAACTTTTTAGAGCTATTCGTGTAACATTGATCCTTTTAGTCTTGTTCTTGGATTCAACTGCTTCCAAAGCATGATGAGCTATAAACTGATCCTGAAATTAGTTCATAAGAGTGAGTACACTAGTAGTTAACATTTGGAATTACTTAGTCTTACGCTTCATAGTAAAAAAAAATAGATGCACATAAACAACAACTATCTGAACTGTATTTTTCACAGTTCAGGCAGTGATGCAATGTATAACTACAAAAAAGAAGAGGTAAAGATACTGAAGCATACAATGTGAGGTTTACCTCATTAAATCATTTCTGGATCTTACAAAGTTTACAAAACTGCCCAAAGGCAAATTTGAGAATTTGAAGTTGATTTCCACAGCCACCCCATGACATATTTAATGGGATTGTTTACTTGAGTGTGCAGCTCTATGGCACGGGATTGAATTCTCATTTGGAAGTTAATGAGTATTGCAATTGAACTAGCTTGGAACCATTGGAATAAATCTTACGATATTTGAATAACATCCAGGTAGTTAAGCCCCATGTAAATACTCCCTCCGCCTATCTTTACTTGTCCACCATACTCTTTTGGGATATCCAAAATACTTGTCCAGTTTATGAAATCAAGAGATAAATTTACACTTAGTTTCTAATTTACCCTTATCATTAGTTATAGCCATTTATCTATTATATTTTTCAAAACATTATATTTATTCTATTCAAAGGGTGATTTGGTAAAATTACCCCCATCATTTACTACTTTTTAATCCCTGTGCCAATCAATAGGGGACAAGTAAAGATGTATGGAGGGAGTATAAGGGTTGGAATTGTCATAGAGAAGAGCATGAAACTTTTAACTATTCGGAAATAGAACTTTACCCACTAAACCAGAGATGGATTTAAATGATGAAAGCATGGACTTGTTGCAACTTAACATGTGACTCCCGAATTACTGACTTATAAAGGGAAGAAGTGGAAAGATATTCTCACATCATTTTAGTGTTAAATTAAACAAAGGTCTCAATTGATTTAGCATCAATATACAGTAAATCTCCCCATGGTGAGGCCAGCTTGCTCATCTTGAGAACAAGAGAAAATAAAGATGATGAATTGTATCCTCTTTACTTCTAATTAGAATGAAAGGAAACAATGAAGTATTTGTAGCAAGAAACATTGAGTTGGTAAGGAAAACAAACTAGAGTTTTGAGATAAAGATACTTTGACACTGTTAGCCAAAAATTCATGTCAAATGTCTCAAATATCTGCAGCTGATCGACTATGAATTCCCATCTATTCTTATCCATTAGGTAGTTGATCCCATTGGTGTTCTACCTCCTGCTTCCCCCATTCGCCGATGAAGTTGTCGCTGTAACTGGTCCATGTTCAGGTATTTGTCAACTCTTTGTGCCTAATGAGAGATGTTTACATGGCGGGAGAAGTGAAAGATCAGTGTTCCTTTTCAAATTGGTACTTCTAGGCTAAGTTGCTCGGACTCTCCATTTTTGTGCCACACCCGTATCAACACAACATGGGTGTGGATCCGTACCCGATCTAGTCAACTGGATTGTATACGTTGACCAAATTTGAGGGAGAAATTTTGGACACACTCAGTGACCGATGTAATCAAAACATCAACTAAGGTGAAATTTAAAAAATTAGAATACCTTGTATATATAAATTTCTATTGCACCCCCTTTCCTTTTATCCCCTTCAAGGATTCTCCTCTTGATCAATATTAACTCCTTAAGTTCTCTCGCATAACATCTCATATTTAGGTTTTAACTCTATGTTTTGATACTTGAATTATTTTTAGCCATCCGTGAATCTTAAAAATTAGATCATAGAGAATCTGACCTCTAGATCCTGTATCGAACACCTGCACCTGAGTCTAAGCAACTTAGCTACCAAGAGACTGTACTCCCTTTATTTTCCCTCTTACTTCGGTTGAGAAGCAATGAATATCATATATTAATGGTATAATTGTTTCTATCTGCAATTGATTGAATGCGTACTACCTCTCAAACTGTTTACCGGAATTACCTTGGGGTATCTGTTTCCCAGACTCTTTCAAAATGGTGACAGATACATGTCGGATTCCCCAAAAGTAATGTATTTTGAAGAACACGACATGGATGTGGCGCTTTTTTTTTCCGTGTCCGAGTAACATTTAGCTGCGGCACTATGAACTTATACATGTGAAATATAGCAATCAAAAGTTACTTGGGTCACCTACATACATCCATTCAGATCCATAAGAAAAATACTAAAAAAAGGTTCAATCCCAATACATTAAGAGCTAGTTCATACGCAATAAATCAGACTACAAAATACATATAGGAACAAATGAATCATGGATTTCTAATCTAAATGGTCAGAGAAAAGTCAAAAGAGCAGCTGCAGAAAAGAGGGCTTACCCATTTACGACTGGCTTTGTAGCTATGCAAATGGTGATTCTTATTCAACAAAGAACTAATCAAATCCTGTAGTAAACCAGATAGGTAGAAATCAAAGGGCAGAGATTTGAAAAGAGATATTACGAGTTTGTGCGTGAATCTAACAGACACTCACCTCAACAGAGAGAAAAACAGTTCTCTGATGAAAAGGGTTATCAGATTCACGCACAAACGTGAAATATGCCTCTTCCTCACTTCCCATTTCAGCTAGGACGAGAATATTAGAGAAAAAAATTACAGAAAAAAAGAGGCCGGCGTTCGGCGGTAGGGTTATTTGGGCAGATACCTAATGAAGATAGTTGTTACGTGTAAGGAGAGGAGCCTTGATACTTTTATAGGTAAATCTCATGGCCTCCACCAACAAACTACCGCATCTCACCAGTCAACGGTTACCTCAATAAGTAAAAATGTGTGTCGACTTTTTTCGTTATTTATTCACTATACTATTTTAAAATATTTATTATCAAATATAAAAGAAAAAAGTTCATTTGATTTTTATTTTTACTTATCATTTTAGAGAATATAAGATAGGTTAATTTTTCTTTTTTACTTATTTTACTCCTAATTTACTTATAAAAAGTTCATATGTTTGAAAAATGTAAAATTTCTTTAAAATCTTTAATGATTAATTCATACTTAAATTATCTAGGCAATATTTTTTGAAAAAATAGAAATATTATTAAATCAACAAACATTTCCACTTGTCATTGTATTGATAGTATTAAGTATATTAGAATTTGAATCATGGCTTCAATAAATATTTTTATCAATTACTAGGGGTAAAATGGTAATCTCGATATACTGATCATTATTTTCTTATATGTGTACCAAGCTAAAATTTGACATCCAATAGTGATCGGAGGGAGTAATACTTGTTCACTTTATAAAATCAATAGATAATTTTACACTTAGTTCTTAGTTTATTCTTATAATTAATTATAGTAATTTTCCTACTATAATTTTCAAGGCATTATATTTATTACTCCTTTATTTCAATTTAGTTGTCAGGCTATTAAAGATAATTATCCCATATTAGTTGAGAAAATTTAAAGAATCAAGAAATAATTAACTTTTTTTTCAGTTCCATCCTTAATAATTATGCTCTGAAATGTGGCTCTATTTAGTAAAGTACAATTTTCATAAAATACAACCATTTAAAATTTACAAGACTATTTCAATTTCCCAAAAAAGTATCCACTTTAATTGTTGTATGCACTTTCACCCTTAAGTACTCTACAAATCAGTTTTATAAGAAACATTAGAGTTAGGGCTGGGGCGGGGCGGGGCGGATATGGGGCAAATTTTGGAGCTAGATGGGTGGAGTAGGGTGGGTTTAAAGCTTATGTGGGGTGAGGTGAAGTAGGTATTTTTTAAACTAATGCAAGGTGAGATGGCGTGGGTAGTGGGTTTAAAAAGTCAAATTAAAATTCAAAAAAATTAAAATTTTCTAATTAGTAAAAATTAAAGATATAAATTTTTTATATTAAACATTGACTTTAATTTTATTTTTTTCTAAAATTTAAACTAGATATGTCCGGTAAATTATTAGTTGTTAAAATGTTAATTAGAAACTTTTAATTAACGATTAAGAAACAATTGTTAGAATGTCAACTAAAAATAGTTAATTAGCTTTTGAGACGTTAATTAGCGGAAAAAATTAAATTCAATTAAAAAATGAAAGAACTTTAAAATTGAAGCGTGGAGGCGGGGCGGGGCTGGTTGAAAATGAAAAAAGTCATCATGCGGCCCTAGTTGTTGTGGGTTGAGCTTAACCCGCCCTGCACCCGCCCCATTGCCATCTCTAGCTGCTGCACACCTTATATTTTTCTCTACTCAATGCATGACTGTTCACCAGACATGCTCAATGTGAAAAATATGTAAAATTGATTAGAGGAAAAATTATGGTACAGTTTCTTGAAATCATTGTTGTTTTGTCTTCTGTACTATGCTTCAATGACATCTTCTTCTAGATAAAAGATACTCCTTCCGTTTTAATTGCTTGTCTTACTTTTCTTTTTAGTTCGTTTAAGAAAAGAATGTCTTTTTCCTTTTTTTGGCAACTCTTTAGTTCTAACTTTACTCATGACATGTTTAATTACAAGATTAAAGGGCATTTTGGTACATTGTACATGTTTTTAGTTTAAGACCACATGATTTAAAAGTACTCTTTATTTTCTTAAACTCCCAAGTAAAAACCAAACAAACAAAATGAAAGGGAGGGAGTAATAGCTTTATAGACTTCATTGTACTTTGCAGACTGTTGTTTGGGCCTTTTTTTATATCCTTCTGAAATATATGCAAAGATTTTAGGATTGGATATTTGTGCGAATACACTAGTAGGAGATGAAATGCTCAAAGGGATTTCAGGGGGACAGAAGAAGCGCCTCACTACTGGTACTTCATTTCTGCTAGTTGACATCCGCTTGTCTAAAATTATCGGAAAAAAAAAGTAAAAAAGGCATTGCTTGGATTGTTGAAGTTGTGAGATATGTATGCAGGTGAATTGCTAATGGGTGCATCAAGAGTACTATTAATGGATGAAATCTCAACCGGACTAGATAGTTCAACTACGTATCAAATCATTAAGTACTTAAAGCACACGACTCATGCATTTGATGGGACTACCCTGGTTTCTTTATTGCAACCTGACCCTGAAACTTACTCTCTCTTTGATGATATAATTATTTTAAGTGAGGGCCAAATCATTTATCAAGGTCCCCGCGAAACTGCTCTCGAGTTCTTTGAATTTATGGGTTTCAAGTGCCCCTCCAGGAAAAATATTGCTGATTTTCTTCAAGAGGTAATTTTATGAGTTCAAGCATTGGACCGACGCTATATTGACAGTACTCTTATTTGGTGTGCCGTCTTGCTATTTCTGCACAGTTAACATCTGAAAAAGATCAAGGGCAGTATTGGTTTCTCAATAGCCAGTACAGCTATGTATCAGCAACAAAGTTTGCTGAGGGGTTTCAATCCTTTCACGTTGGTAATGCCTTGGCACGAGAACTGGCTATTCCATTCGACAAATGTTACAATCATCCAGCAGCTCTGTCAACTAGTACTTATGGTGTGAAGAAGTCTGAGCTTCTCAAGATCAGTTTTGACTGGCAGTTGCTATTATTAAAGCGGAACTCCCCTGTGCTCATTTTCAAAGTCACACAGGTTATAATTTTTAGCAGTTTCATCATTTCTTCTAAGCTAAGACTTGCTTTTGATATCTGTCGTTGCTAAAGAAAATCACAATACACAGCTCCATTTTAGAGTTATACTGTTAGTTGTTAAGGTGGACATCTATTTTCCATGTTGCAGCTCCTTCTGATTATCTTCATAATGATGAGTGTGTTCTTCCGTTCAACAATGCATCATGATACACTTGAAGATGGAGCTGTTTACCTTGGTGCTCTCTACTTTGCAATTCTTATGGTTCTTTTCAATGGTTTCTTGGAGGTTCCTATGCTGATAGCCAAGCTTCCCGTTCTTTACAAGCAGAGAGATTTGCATTTCTACCCCTGTTGGATATATACTCTTCCATCTTGGCTTTTGAGTATTCCCACATCACTTTTAGAGTCCATTATTTGGGTTGGAGCTACATACTACGTGGTTGGTTTTGATCCTCAAATAACCAGGTATCCTATTATTTTTGTTGATGATTGGTTCTATTCGTTTCTTATTGTTTTAGATTGTGTATTTGCTTTTCAACCATGTTTGATATAGGTAAGGCAACTCATTTTGTTTAATTACTTCAGGTGCTTCCGTCAGTTTTTGTTGTATCTCTCATTGCATCAGATGTCAATAGGACTTTTCCGTGTGATGGCATCACTAGGAAGAAATATGATAGTTGCAAATACCTTTGGATCTTTTGCAATGTTGGTAGTCATGGCTCTCGGAGGATTTGTTATTTCAAGAGGTTATTTACACTCTCAATTTGGTTCATCGATGATTTAGTTACTTAACCCTGAGGGAAAGTGGTTTTTATTCAATTAGTTTGTAGTTGAACTTTTCATATTGTTACAGATAGCATTCCAAGTTGGTGGATTTGGGGTTACTGGTTTTCCCCTTTGATGTATGCCCAGAATTCAGCTTCAGTAAATGAGTTCCGTGGCCATTCGTGGAATAAGGTATTTGATATTCTGGTATCTATTTATATCTGTTTCATATCCAATTACAGTTCAAGACTTGAAATATTCTACACTTTAATGCATCCAAACATAACGGATCAACCAACTTCGCAATGAAAATTCATGTGGAGTTTTCAAACTCAATATCTATTCATGAAAATGAAATATTTATGAGCATGCATTCTACCTTTTTACAAATTTCTATCTTCTAAGGAAAAACAAAATGTTCTCTTCACATGGTGTCGAAGGCGTTCTATCTTGTATAATTCTTTAACACTAAGAAATGACTACTATTAACGTGTCACAGCACTCGTTTGATGCTTCAGACAAAAATATGTTTGGACTACTATCTACTAGTATTGCTCAATTATTAATTAGTACTACTATTGGATATATATTTACCTTTTCATTTTAAACTGGCAGAGATTTGGGGACAATACATCTCTGGGTCAGATGTTATTGAAGGTTCGCAGCTTGTTTCCAGAGAACTATTGGTATTGGATCGGTGTTGGTGCGTTGATTGGATATATAATATTGTTCAACATCCTCTTCACCATATTTCTGACTTATCTCAACCGTAAGTTTCTTCTTCTAAAATTCTATATAGCCAGTATTCTGGTTCTACAGTTCTTTATTGTGACTCGTTTATAGATGAAGTCTAGCTCTCCAACATGCAAGTTCTTTGGGAACTTATCATGTTTTTACAAATCTGCAGCCTTAGGGAACCAGCAAGCAGTTGTTTCAAAGAGAAACAACCAGAACAAGGACAAGGAACAAGAGAGTGAACACATCGTTGTTCCGTTTGGAGAGTTTTTGAACCATTCGCACTCATTCACTGGTTTGCTAAAGCATTTTCAATTTTGAGGTTTGCTTTTGGTTTCAATGAGTGGATATTCATGACTGCTGGTATCTTGGCAGGAAGAGAGATCAAGAAACGAAGAGGCATGGTTCTTCCGTTCCAGCCTCTTTCCATGTGTTTTAGAGACATAAGTTACTACGTTGATGTTCCCATGGTAAACCAACTGCAATTCAATTTTAGTAAGCCATAAATGTACTTGTTCCACAGCAAATTCCTTACCATTGTCCGAAATGATTTCTTCAGGAGCTTAAGCAACAGGGCTTAGTAGGAGATAAACTGCAGTTACTAGTCAATGTTACTGGTGCATTTAGGCCGGGCGTGCTCACTGCATTAGTTGGAGTCAGTGGTGCTGGTAAAACTACTCTAATGGATGTTTTGGCTGGTAGGAAAACTGGTGGACATATAACAGGCAATATCTATATTTCTGGACACCCGAAGAAGCAAGAAACTTTTGCAAGAGTATCCGGATATTGTGAGCAGAATGATGTTCATTCGCCCTGCTTAACTGTCCATGAGTCACTACTGTTTTCGGCTTGGCTCCGGTTATCTTCACAGGTTGACGTGCAAACGCAAAAGGTAATTGCAATTCTTATTTGAACTAATGACGATGCCATAACTGGTACATGCAGAACCTGAGTAAGGACTAATTTGCTGCAGGCTTTTGTTGAAGAGGTTATGGAGCTAGTGGAACTAACTTCATTACGTAGAGCTTTGGTTGGCCTACCTGGAGTAGATGGACTTTCAACAGAGCAAAGGAAAAGGTTAACGATTGCGGTTGAGCTTGTAGCCAATCCTTCAATAGTTTTTATGGATGAACCTACTTCAGGACTAGATGCCCGGTCTGCAGCCATTGTAATGCGAACAGTAAGAAACATTGTTGACACTGGAAGAACAATCGTCTGCACCATCCATCAGCCTAGTATAGATATCTTCGAATCATTTGACGAGGTTTTCATCTTAATTCTTGCTCAATACACATCAAATCTTGAAGTAAACACTGCACTTGCAGTTTTAGCAAGTTACAAAGCTTCTTAGTTTTCAATTTTACTTGGTACTTATGCAGCTTTTGCTCATGAAAAGAGGCGGAGAGCTCATTTATGCTGGTTCACTAGGGAACAGATCATCCAAGCTCATTCAGTATTTCGAGGTAGTCCTTTAACTGAACAATTCAGAACATTCTATGCCTTAAAACTGCATTATAAATAATCCAGTTGTAAATTTCGTAGGCAATTCAAGGAGTTCACAGAATTAGGTCTGGACAGAACCCTGCTGCTTGGGTTCTTGAAGTCACTTCATCAGCAGAAGAAAATCGCCTCGGTGTAGATTTTGCTGACATTTACAGAAAATCAACTTTATTCCAGTATTTCTCCCTCTCTCTCTCTCTCCGTGTGTGTGCACGAGCACATGTCTGATGAGGAAATTATCTGATTTGTGCTTTCTATAATTAACAATATTTCTGTCATTTCAGGCAAAATGAGGAAACTGTTGAGAGTTTAAGTAAACCACAAGAAGGTTCAGCTGAGCTATATTTCCCAAGCAAGTACTCTCAGTCTTTTTTCGGACAGTTTCTTGCATGTCTTTGGAAGCAAAACCTGTCCTACTGGCGAAATCCACAGTATACTGCTGTGCGCTTCTTCTACACCATCATAATCTCATTGATGTTCGGAAGCATCTGCTGGAAGTTTGGTTCTAAGAGGTTTCTTTCTTGAAACTTTTTCCTCAAAATTAAAAGCAATCTAAATGCATTCGTTCGTTTTGATCTTATGACTCATCTGGTACAAGATTTGAAGTTATTCAAATGATTCCTCATAATCAGAAAACTAAATGCTGTCACTTACTCTGCCAACCTTTTCACCACAGGAGTACTCAGCAGGACATATTAAATGCTATGGGATCCATGTATGCAGCTGTTCTTTTCATTGGAATCACGAACGCTTCCTCTGTCCAACCTGTTGTATTTGTTGAGAGATTCGTCTCATATCGTGAAAGAGCAGCAGGGATGTACTCAGCTCTACCCTTTGCATTTGCACAGGCATGACATCTTTATATTCTTCGCGTGCTTTTCCGTATGACTCCATGTAAGACTTGGTCCGCAAATGATGGATTTACCTGTCTAAATTGGATAACCTTACTGTCTTCGCAGGTCACAATTGAATTTCCATATGTTTTCATACAGACATTAATATATAGTACCATATTCTACTTCATGGCATCTTTCGAGTGGAACGTCTGGAAGTTCATTTGGTACATATACTTCATGTACTTCACACTTCTATACTTCACTTTCTTCGGTATGATGACAACTTCAGTCTCTCCAAACCATAACATTGCTGCAATTCTTGCTGCACCATTCTACATGATGTGGAATTTGTTTAGCGGATTCATGATTTCACGAATGGTAATGTTCTAACATGCTCTCAACCATCTCATATTTTTGTTCCTGTCTGTTATATCTTATACTTCTTTTTCTGGACTGTTATTTCAGAGAATCCCAATTTATTGGAGATGGTACTATTGGGCTAATCCAGTGGCCTGGAGTTTATATGGACTTTTAACATCACAGTATGGAGAAGTAAATGAACACCTTAGGCTTGCTGATGGTGTTCATACAGTACAAATAAAACGGTTCATTAAAGAACAATTCGGATATCGGCAGGAATTCTTAGGCATTGCTGGTGTCGCAGTTGTTGGTTTCTGTATAATCTTTGCAGTAACCTTTGCTTTTGCAATCAAATTCTTCAACTTCCAGAGAAGATGAACATTATATGAGGCATGGATGTTAACACTAAGGTATTAGACATTGCAAATTCTTGTTTTATTAATGGAATAATATATGTATATTTAGTGTATAATCTGTGTATATGGGCTAAAATAACTAGCTGAATCCGGTCGGCTATTTACCTTCATCAGGTGATGTTTCATAGTTTATCAGGTGCAGAGTTTAGAAACCAAAAGGGATCTTCACACAAATGCCAGACAAATTACATTTATAGGGGGTATACATAGATTATACATGATGATACACATATTATACATGGATTATACACATATTATATATCGGCTGGCTATCTATAGTTTAGTCAATTGTGTGGCAGTGACGGAGCCAGCATTTTCGTCAAGGGTGTTCATACTTTTGGAACATGAGTGATGATTTTTGTATCAGGGGTGTTCAACAATTAATATACATCAAAATAGCTATATTTATTTTTGACCTATATATTCGACAAAAAATTCTGACGAAGGGTGTTCATCTGATCATCCTTGGGTGAATGTAGCTCTGCCCTGGTGTGTGGATAGTTATTAGATTCATTGACATTTGTAATTAGCCATAAATCATCTCATTATTTAAATTCTGAATTTGCTATTATTTAAGAACACCAATGTTTCAATTATTAATTTAAGAAAAGAACTAACATATATTTTTATTTCTTTTGCAGGGTTCTATTTTGGTACTAATTGATCAGGTTATATAGAATAAGGAAGCAACTATATATCCCCAACAATACATACATATATTTCTCATGGACTACTGTTACATTCATTTTCATATATATATATATATCAAATTCTGTATCACATATATGAATTTGTATATAATAAAACTTACACTTTTTTAAAAATAAAAAAAAGTAGAAGAAAAGTTTCCCATATTGTTTCTTCCTTTGTAAGGAGAGTTGATAAACTATAAGTATATATACAATATGTCAATGTTCTATTGTCTGTAAAGAGCAGCCTTTCGCGAGTTGCTGCCATTCCACTCAACAGAATTCAGTTGAGTGAAAACATCCTTGCTATCAGCATTGGAATTGCTTTTAGTGAACGTATGGACATGTAACCGTGTTGTTGCTTCCTCGTATTTGGAGGCTGAACATTGTCAGCTGATTTGAGTCCAACGCGAGCTTGGATCCTTGACAAGACAATTTCTCAAGAAATCTTTTGCATCTGTAGACAGTTTGGCATTCTCCAAATTTGGTTCTTCATACTTAATCCTGTGCAACACATGATCAAACTTTCGATCTGAATTGGATAATTCCCATAGTGGCGTCCCAGTGATCAGCTCGTAAACAGTGTATCCAAGTCCCCAAATATCAACTTCTGGACCGGGATTCAGGTGCCATGTACTTTTTTGTTCCTCTAAACCCCTGTTTCTGCATCCAGCTCTGTTCCAAAATCGGCTATCTTTGCCACCTCCTCCGTATCATCATCACTAGACGTAAGAAGAATGTTGTGTTGCTTTATATCACAATGAATGATCCCTTCTCCATGAATGTAACTGAGGCCTAAAACAACACTCTTTGTGTGTGTTTTTCTACTTGAAACTCAGCAACCCTAGTTTATGATTATTCTAAAGACGATCAGCAAGACTTCCAGCGGATGCATATTCCAGGAGCAAGTTGTATACAAGTCTGTCATCCTCTTGAGCGACTGTACATCGAATAACTTGAGCACAATCCGTTTCAAGTTGAAGACACTTGGAACGACTCAACAGAGAGGAGAAGCAGAATCAGTATAAAGCAATGAAACAAAACCAAATCTAGTGTTTCCTAATAATCTCCACTTCTTGTGTTTCCTCCATTGCTCTATGATTTCAGTGTATTTGTTTTGTTTCTTGTTTCCCCTTTCATACTAGTACTAGGATATAAATTTGTTTCCTAAGTTTCTTGTTTTCCCCTTTCATACTACTAGTAGGACATATTCTATATTAAACTTTTCCCTAATGGAAATCTTTAAACATAATTTAGGCAATTTATCATAATTTAGAGGAAGCTAGTGAGTGTATATAAACAAGTTCGGAGCCAAAAAGGTAACAAATTAATTGAAAATTTTCCAAAAGGACAATTTGTATTTTTTTAAGCACCGGACGTTACCACTACCTCATAAAAGTAGAGAGATTGGTTCCTGAAAAGCCTCATCTCAAAACCTATAAGCAGAAAAAACTAGACATGACAAAAAGGAAAGGGAAGGAGAGGGGAGAGAACAGAAAGAGCGACTAACAATGAATATCATACGATAGTATGTAAATATGATAAAACTAACACATATACGACAGATAATGAGAACACATAAAAAATAATAATAACAACAACAACAATAATAATAATCATAATAATACTAATTTAGTCTGCTACTCTAATTCGCAACCTCCACTTCTTTCTATATAAAGTCATGTCCTCAGTGAGATCAAGTTCCGCTATGTCATATCTAATCACCTCCCCTCAGTACTTCTTTGGTCTAACTCTACCCCTCCGCTCCGTGTAGTAAATTGTCCCCGTGTTAATAAACTATAAGCATATATAATACAATGTCAATGTTCTATATCAATCTATCTAAAATATTGTTGGTATCCTCAGTTTGCGGCTTTCAGACTGTTAAAATTATCATCTCCTACTTTCTCTAATAGTCTGGAAGGTTCTAGAAATGTGGAGAATTTTCTAGAAAAGTCTAGAAAGTTCTAAAGACGTGTGGAGTTCTCTAGAATAGTCTAGAAGGTTTTAGAGACGTGTGGAGTTCTCTAGAACAGTATGGAAGACTCCGGAACTCTCTAGAATTCCCTAGAGATGTGTGGATCTTACAAGAAGGCCCTGGGACATTCTAGAAGACTCTAGACTTGTGTAGGGAATTCTTGCCATGTAAAGCATCTAAGATTTTTGTTAGGAAGTTTTTAGGAAAGACTTCCCTTATAAATATCTAAGATATTTATGGTAAAACTAGGCCACTAATTGTAGTCATTGGATCAAAATGATACCCTCTTAGGCTTCTTATTTGTCACCAAGAGAGAAATCAAGCAAGTAACAAGACAGTCAAGTCTTGTAAGCATCCAAGAGTGTGAGAAAAGAGTGTCTATAGGCAGAGAAGAGAATAGTGAGGTAAGTAAGTAATATTGTAATTGTATTTTGTATTAATAAAAGTGTTCTCTTCTCTTAAGTTTCCCAGTTAAGTCTTAGTCTGTGTTTTAAGTTCTTAGTGCATTGGTGTTATTTTATTATATGGTCGGCTCCGCCGCCTGAATGATATATGGTCGGTTATACTGTCTGAATGATATATGGTCGGCATTGCCACCTAAGTAATATTGTGCAATAAGGATTTATAAAATCAAAGGTCAACCAGCGTCAAAGAGTTGGTGTAGTGTGTAGTACATTCTAGGTTCTCTATAGTGGGTGCGTTGGGCTCGTCGAAGTTTCCAACACAGACTATGTATCAATCACAAATGCTCTCTTTTGATGCGGCCTCTGTAAGCAGCCACCTTGCCTCTTCCTTGTCTTTGGGGGCTGGACATTGTCGGCTGATTTCAGAAAAGAGTGATTCAATAGCTAGTCAATCAGGTGGAGTGGTGAGTGCAAACCAGCTTATAGAAAATATTAGTAAACGAGTGGAATTGGTTTTGTCTACATTATGCCATATGATCATTCTATATAGATTCAAAAGTTTTGTTTGCTTTTGTATCGATAAAATTCTTTCTTGTCAAAAGAATTGATTTCTGCTCCTAGGTCTTATAAAGTTTAGAAGGGATAAAATTCAGAAAGCAATGAACATGTGTATGATTTTTGTATTGGCTGAGATTGTGCCCTTCTCCAATATGACTTGTGTACAGGTACTAAAGGTTAAACTGTTGTGTTGAAGATATTGATAAGCAAAGCTCAATATAGGCTTCAACAACTTGCTTTGAACATTTTGGTCAGAAGGGAGACAACCTGGACTACACGAGGAGCGATCAAAGCAAAAAATCAAACACTTAAAGTGAAAATCATAACAAAATCTGCAAAGAAGTAAAATCTATGGCCGCCTCATTCCATGCCCTCAACCACCACCCATGGCACTTGCAGCAGCATCTCCTTGTGCACTCTTAACAAGGTTTAACATTGACTAGATTAAATATAATATTCCTGCGTAGAAAATCCTCTTTGGCATTGGATGATGAGATTTTCCATTCAAGATCATTCATCTCTATCGATACATTTCTCACATTCTGAGGAATAAGGCAATTCTTGATCTCTGCCAATCCAACCCAAAGAGGAACAAATTCAACCTCATGCTAAACAATCTTGATTGTTATTTGGAAACTTTCCTTGTCATATAGGTTTGTACAAGTTGATTATTCACAAATATAAAATGATGTTCGGAATTTATTTGTTTCTATAATGGTCAACAACAATTGTATGTAGTTACGAAGTAGCAGATAAACTCACACTAATAAAGCCAAAAATTGAAGTTGATCAATAATATTGACAAAACTCAATTAGCGAGTCATGAATCCTCTTTCATGAACCATATATAGAACGATCAGCAGCAACATAAACACCAAAATAAATGAAGTTACAAAGATTTAATCGTTCAAGCTAAAGATGGTAACACTATAATTAAGCTCATACCAAAGAAGATTTGAACTCTTCACAAAGGAATATCCTAATTATATGTACAAGGCAACATAAAAGGATAATAACGAGATGAAGAAACAGAATTCATGAATTAGCAACACAAATTGAATCATGAAAAAAAAATGGATCAGCATTGAACAGTAAACGATGAAATTCCTCAATCTTTTTATTGAGGCATGTGCCATTCATCAATGATGGGCCAGAAAGTAGTCTTCGTGTTAATAAACAATTAGCACATATAATACAGTGTCAATATTCTATAGACAACTATCAAATGATTTTGCGCCTTGAGACACTGCATCAATTTTGTATAACCAAATCACGAATGTGTGGCTGTGTTCTGAATGCTCTCTTTTGATGCGGCCTCTGTAAACAATCAAGTCGCCTCTTCCTCGTCTTTGGAGGCTGGAGATTGTCAGCTGATTCCAGAAAAGAGTGCTTCAAGAGCATGTCTGCAGTCCAACGTGCGCTTGGATCCTTGACAAGACAATTTCTCAAGAAATCTTTTGCTTCTGCAGACAATTTGGCATTCTCCAAATTTGGTTCCTCATACTTGATCCGGTGCGACACATCATCAGACTTTGGATCTAATTTGGATGATTCCCATAGGGTTTTCCCAGTGATCAGCTCGTAAACAGTGCATCCAATTGCCCAAATATCAGCTTCTGGGCCATACTTGTGGTTACTTAGGGATTCAGGTGCCATGTACCTTTCCGTTCCTCTGAGCCCCTGATTCTGCGTACAGCTCTGTTCCAAAGTCAGGGCAAGACCAAAATCGGCTATCTTTGCCACCTCCTCCGTATCATCATCATCACTAGACGTAAGAAGAATGTTGTGCGGCTTAATGTCGCAATGAATGATCCCTTTTCCGTGAATGAAACTGAGGCCTAAAACGACGTTCTTGGTGTGCTTTTTAACTTGAAACTCCGGCAACCCTAGTTCATGATTATTCGAGAGACGATCAGCAAGACTTCCAGCGGATGCATATTCCAGGAGCAAGTTGTATACAAGTCCGTCATCTTCTTCGGTGACTTTAAATCCAAAACATCGAATAACATGAGGACACTTTTCGCACATTGTTAGGAACTCCGTTTCATCGTGAAGAGACTCACAACAAGTAAGCATACAAGATTTCACGGCAATAAGCGATGGAATGTGAGTATCAGTAGAATCTGTACAACCCAACCAAACAAAACCAAAGGCTCCCTTCCCCAAACTCCTACCCCTCGTCCACATTATTTCTGTTTCTTCCATGATCTCAGAATGTGTGTTTGTTTATCCTAGGTTTTACTTTTAATACTACTGAAATTCGTAACAAATTAGGAAAAATAAATACCCCTCCATCTTTACAAGCTTACAGTTTACAACAATAATATATTTATATTTGTTGACTCATTAAATAATACTAATATGGACCAAATTATTAACAGTAAGAATATTTTTAGATCAAATTATTAATTAAGTCTAATTTTTGTTCAATTTTGCATAATTAAAGGATATTTTAACCTATTTTTGTTATTAATTTCTTCTACTTCAATAGTCATTCAGTATAGGGGTATACACTCTATTACAATTACCCCTATATAACAGTTATACTCAAATATCATATAATTTATATATAAGAAATATATTACGTATAAAAATAAAATATTAAATATTTGTGATAATCATTAACAGTCTCATGCATGTATAATATAAATTTCAAAGTATGAATATCGAAAAGAAGAAAAGTTAAATGGTGTTATTATTATGATTATAATTTTATGAAGAAACAATACTGATGTATGCCTTTTCATTTATGGTAAATTTGTTATTAAATGCATTCCTTCTTTTGATGCACAAAATCATTAAACTAATTTTATTTACATAAAATTATGTATAAAAGTTAAATGAGATTTAAATATTAAATATTAGCATGTATATATAATGGTAGCTCATTCATTATTATAACAATCATAAAATATTTATGGGTTGCACGTTTAATATTTGTAAGCTTTTTTATACATATAAAATATATAAACAGAATTTCTATCGAGGTCATCGGATGCCATGACACTCCCAAAACTATACATAGATCTGCCCCATTTTAGATAGCAAAACTCGACTATGGAGCATATAATAACTACTATGGTAGTTAATGAAAATTGTTACTTACCCAAAGAAATGGAGCACTTTTGCTCTTAGTGTAATTTGTGTTTTGGTGTGTGTTGAGATGGGGACTCGCATTCAAAAAATGTGAGGTTGAAAAGAATCGTAAGAGTAAGCATTTAAATACTGATGCTATAACTTTAGAAGTGGAAAATCAATCTCTAGTTCAATCACCCTAAATGAAATGAAGAGTAGGTGAACAAGATCCAAAACATATTATATATTGAATTCTAAAAAAGGGTGGGTGGGGGGTCTTTCCCTATACGTACTTTTAGTTATTTTTTATAAAATTTTAAATAACCCAAACACATACGCAACTCTTTTAACTTGTCCTCACTGTTTATTTTGGTACTTTATTTTAGTTTTATTCTATTTTGACTCTTAAATTTTATTTTTTATATATCATTTTTGACAATTATTTTTTTTAAAAAAAAAAAAGAAGTAATGTTCATCCATTAATTTATAAATTTTTTACAAAAACTAATGAACGAAGTAGATTTTAAAACAGTTGAAGAGCATATGTAAAAATAAAAAACTATAAAA
>JAOTQR010000092.1:16739000-16751347 GCA_025774065.1 Solanum ossicruentum | reverse complement strand
TGGACTTGGCTACAAGTACCATGCTTATACATTTGTTCTGCAAGATGCATCAATTTGATGAAGCAGTTAAGTGGTTTAATGACATGATTCGGAGAGGACTAGTTCCTCAGTATCTCACATATCAGAGACTCAGTGATGATCTCAGAAAACAAGGAATGAATGACAAGGCAGAGAAACTTAGAAACTTGATGGTGTCTATGCCTCACTCTGACAAGTTGCCCAACACATATATTAGAGATGGAGACTCATTGCATTCCAGGAGAAAATCCATCATTGCAAAAGCTGAAGAAATGTCAAATATTTTACAAACGTGTACAAGTCCAAGACAGCTAATCAAACGTAGAACTGCACATGTAAATGCAGTGGTGAGTGCAAACCAGCTTATAGAAAATATTAGTAAACGAGTGGAATTGGTTTAGTCTACATTATGCCGTGTGATCATTCTGTATAGATTCAGAAGTTCTGTTGATGTACGTAAATCCAGCACAAGCTTGGTTCTGCTTTTGTGTCCATAAAATTCTTTCTTGTCAAAAGAATTGATTTCTGCTCCTAGGTTTTATAAAGTTCAGAAGGGATAAAATTCAAAAAACCATGAACATGTGTATGATTTTGTATTTGCTGAGTTTGCAGCCAAAATTCACATGATATAGATATATGTATATCAAAATATTTATATTTAACTTACATCTACAAAAGCTGTTCATCTGACCACCTTCAACTCCGCCCTTGATCTAGGTAAAATATGCGCTTGTTTGAGACAACATATAATGGAGCATCAGTAGAGACTCGAAACACTCACAAAAGAATAACACATCTAAATTTTATTTTTTTAATTTATTGTTGAAAATAAAGAGAGAAATCTTTTGAAATTTTCAAACTCCAAAACAGGTAACTCAAACTTCAAGGTGTTCATAAGCTCCTGCTGGATAAGAAACCAAATATAAATCAACTACAATCCAAGATATATGAATGAATCCACTGTAGCCATTCCTCTCCAGGAAATTTCACTCCAACAATAGGCAATAACAGAATTCAGATGAGTGAAAACATCCTTACTATCAGCAGTTAGTGAAGCATTCATGTCTTGAGAGTTCAAGGTCTACGCAAACCTATAAAAACATCTGCTGCATTTCTTTTGGAATGACTGACTAAACTTCCATTGATTCAACAACTAAACAAAGAGCGGTACAAGATTTGAAGTTTGGCTTCCATAGGTAATACAGGCTGGTTTCTAGCGGTAAAAGTAGTGAAAAATAAAGGAAATAGAAGACAAGAGGCTTGATTCTGTGACAATGTCAGCTCCATTTGTGTTTAAACAATTTGGAGTCTGAATCACACTTGTCGTTTTTCATCAGTATCGTTTTCTGCTACTTGCACTGCAGTTTTTGCTTCCTTAGTTATGTTAGCTCCTCGATGGATACCTACAAATAACAGTAACATATTTGAATATCATGAGGCATCAGAAGAAACGTGCTGTCTGAGGTCAGAGAAGATGAACGTCAACTGGCACGAGAAGTCATTTTCATGCACAACAGATTAAATGGAAAAAAGTTTTGGATTATGTAAGATTCTGGGCCCAAAAATTTCACTTGTCAAACATTGGAAAACTTGGTGCAACGTGTGTCAATTCTGTGAGACACAACATGACATTTCTCGATCAAATGGCAACACAGTGTTGTGCATTTATATATATATGCTATTCTGTTGTCTTAGAATTTTAACATTCTATAGAGTTTTGCTGCAGACAGCATAAAACCAACTATCAACAGAACAAAATTTATTACCTTGATCACCAGAACCAAAACTGTGGGTGTAAGATGCTTTGGAAGATGACCTGCCATGCAACTCTCTTATTAGAGCCAAATTACTGGCCTTGGTTGTCTCATTCTCCGCTTTAGGTGAGTAATTTTCTCCAGTTGATGGCCTTGCAGCAGGTTTTGGGGCATACGTTGTTGACCAAGATCCTCCATTTGATCCAGCTAAGGACATTATAACATCTGCCTGATACATAGCAGGAAACTCGATCATGTTATGCTAAAGAATTTTAGAGCTTCATTGATTCTACAATCTCTACAATCTAATCAAAATAGCAATGAGAGATGTGATCCCCCACCCCAAGCCACCTCTTTGCCACTGTTCAGCAGTTGGAGAGAAGAGCAACTTCTTTAAATATAATTAAATCTTAAGGTATTACCAATCAGTCAATACTGAAATTAAACATTATTAAAGCTTCTGAAAAGTGACTTTCGCATACCTAAAGAGAACAAATAATGATGCTAAAAGTAGAGAAAAATGACTGAATTTGTGATCAAATGAAAATTGGCAACTACAAAGCATATGCTTCAGCTATTTCATGGATTGCCAGGAAGAAGACTTCGAAATCAATTGCAAGGGTGTGAATGTCACAGATATTACTGACATAAACTCAATTCCAACTCCAATACCATCCCAAATCTAGGGGGGGGAAAAAGTGAATATAAGATTCTTGCTTTTAGTTTCCCTAGGAGAAGTGCCATCACCAAATGTGCACAGTCCACTTCCTGCAGAAGTCATTTGATCCTCGAACCTCAGTAGATACATATGTTGGCCCTTCTCTAAGTGAAAATTTGAAATATGTATAGGCATAATGTGAGAAAAGCTAGACGTGAGATCAGGCCAATTTCTAGCATCATCCCGTAACCAAATCACTGTGGCAGAACTAACAAAGGACTCTCAATAGGATGTGGTTTTTTTCTTTTTGAGATCTTGTAAGAAATTTCCCAAAGATCAGATTGTGAAAGTTTAATTTTTAAGGAATATTTTGCACAAAGTTTTTCCAAAAAATGCTTTTAAAAGAAGTGGTTTCAGTCTTTCAGATGTTTTCAGAAAAAACATTCTTCTTTCACTTCCAAAACATTCACAAATCTTCAACAAAACTACAACTATTGAAATAGAATTCTTTTTGCATTAACTCCTTTTTCCCAAAAAAATGGTTTAGGAGATTTTTGCAAAAGTTATCCAAACAGGTCTAAGTTTGATTGAACTTCCTACAGAGTATGCAAAAAGTAAAGGCTTAAGGATTTTTTAACTCTTGCCATACATAGCAAGGCATTGGTGTTAAGTCTCTCATGGAATAGCTCATCAGGAACTGCCTTAATTTTCAAGTGAAGTAAAAAAAAAACGATGCTTAATAGTAAATAGAATAGGATTCTTAAACGTGAACAAAGGTAATCAGAAGTGACAAATCTCTTTCTCATCGCATTGAAGATTCTAACAGGAATAGAATTAGCAAACTGGAAGAAAATTTTCAAACAGCAGCTTGTGTTGAAGTGGATTAGCAAAATCAAATTTAGGTTCCTGGACAGACTTACAATTTATGCATAGAAAGTTTGAGAGAAACACATTAGAAAAAGGTGACAACTTTCATGAGATGCACCAAGAAAATAAGTGCATTCAAAATGCACTAAATCCGGAAGTATAGTCTTAATTCCATTGAGCATGGGTACTAGAAAAGGCTAGAAGTAATAGAGAGGATTTCAGAGAGATGGGTCTAGAGGTAGAGTTAACAAAACTTTCTTTATAAGCTTGAGATTTTGTAAACGACGAAAGTCAGCCTGAAATTAGTGAATATGTTTGCAAGATGCCTCTGAGAAAATGGAGAAGTGAAGAAAGAAAAGGACAAAAAGAGAGACCAGGAATCACCCTTTACAAAGGGTCAACACAACACGACCAACCAAAAATATATTCATAATGGGATTTGAAATGACACACTACATTGCCTATAAATATATAATGTACTTGAACAGCAAGGAATAACAACTAACAATGGTAGCACAGGGACCTAATTATTTGTTTCCAAGTGATGAATATGGAAAGGCATGGATCACACAGAAGAATAGAAACCTTTCTCTATACTTGTGAGAACAAGATATCAATCAAACCAGTACAATATATTAGTAGAAGTAACTATCTGAGATCTCTCATTCAATTTGTGTGATCCAAATGAGGAACAAAGGCCCTTATAGAGATTAGACATGCCAGTGTCCTTAGTGACAAGGGCAAATTATAGAAATGTCAATAGTTTTAATGTAAAGAGAATTTCGATTGGTTGACCAAATCTCCAGATATTTGAAAATCTTAGCAAAGAAAGAAAACATTTTCCTTAAAACATGAACATGGGTGGATCCCACAAAAGTCTCCCTCCAGTCCCATTTGTGTGAAGAAGATAGAGCTCATGCCGACAAATCCCTTGCATTGCTCGAAGACATCTCCTAGTACTAACTTGGTTAGCATATATGATGGATTCTCATTTTATAGGGATACTCTTGATCTGCACAAATTCGTCCTCTATTTTTTTCTAAAACCAATGGTATCTCGGGTCGATATTTTCTTACTTGCCTAATACATGGAGTTTTTGCTCAAGTCTGTTGCTCTTTAACTATCACAATAGACAACATACTCCATTTGTTGTAGTTCAAGTTTTTGAAGAAATCGCTTAAGCTATATCACCTCCTTGCCAACTTCAGTAATTGTAGTATGCTTTGCTTCAATGATAGACAATGTGACACACTTCTGCAACTTCAGCTACCATGAGATAGCTTCCTCTAAAAAAATAAACAAGCATCTAGTAATTGATTTTCTACTATCAAGATCACATGTCACATCATAATTGGTAATCCGTATAGCCCTTCAAGATTGGATTTGATCCTCCAAAACATAAGCATTCATCTAAACTTCCTCTCACATAACTTACGTTGTCAATTGTCAATTGTCAATTCTTGGTGATTGTCATGAGATTCATGTCAATTCGGATTAATATTTAGATATAGATATTGGAGTATCCACTTCACAACTTCCCAATGCTCTTTCCTGGGATCGTCAAGAGCCTTGCTAACAACACCAACTGCATGAGCAATATCAGATCTTGTATATACCATCGCATAGCGTAAACTCCCAACTACAGAGGAACATGAAACTCTAAACATGATTTCTGTCACCACCTTTGTTGTAGAACATATCTTCTTGCTCAACTTCATATGACCAGCAACAAGTGTGCTAACTAGCTTAGCACTCATCATGCTAAAGGGCTCCAGAACACATTCAATGTACTTTTCATATGATAGGCACATCTACTTGTTCTGTCTCAAACAATGTATGTTCCATCCCCAGAATTTGTTTTGTTGGGCCCAAATTCTTCATGTCAAATGACTTGGATAGGTCTTCCTTCAACTTGGCACTCAACTTCTTATCTTGTTGTACAATCAACATGACATCCACATATATAACAATATGATAAAAAAACTATTGGAAAATCTTTTTGAAGTATACACCTGGACCTGAAAAGGTCTTTGTGTATGCCTGACTTCTCGTGAATGATAAGACTTCTTGTGCCACTGTCAAGGAGTTAGATATAATCCATAAAAACTCTTCTTAAGTTTGAACACATAATTTTCTTTACTTTTTACCTTGAAGACCTCAAGTTGCTTCATATTAATCTCTTTTTTAAAATCACCATGAAGAAAAACAGTTTTCACATCCACTTGCTCAATTTACAAATCATGAATAGCAATCAAATCAAGAACGGTACGAATGGAGGACATTTACAGAATGCAAGATAATATGTTGGCAAAATCAATACCTTCCTTTGACCAAATCCATTAGCAACCAATCTAGCTTCGTACCTAGGCTTCAAAATATGATTTTCAATTTTAACTTTGAATACCCACTTATTCTTCAAAGCTCTCATGCCCTTAAGCAATTTCACCAACTCATAAGTCTGTTCTCACGTGCAAGAGATGGTAGAGGAAGACTTACGGGGTCCAGGCCCATATCTATGTTTTAAGGAAAATGTTTTCTTCCTTTGGTAAGATTTTCAAATGTCTGCGAATTTGATTTGTGGTCATTTGGTTATGCCACTAATGGCATTGACATACTATTATATAAATAGATGGCCCTCGTTCTTCATTTGGATCACACCAACTGAGCAAGAGATCTCAGAGAGTTATATATGAGAGACAGCCATTACACAAACTGTGTATAAAAAAATAGTTTCTGGCAAAGTTGAGAGAGTGATATTCTAGTGAGCAGGAAAACCAAAAGAAGGTTCTTTCTTTTGACTTTTGTAGTGATCTTTGCAGTGTTTTCTGCAAGGCCTACATGGTGTAAAACTGTAAATTCCTTGCAGTTCCTCCTCTTGGCCCATGATTTTTCTCTTATTCAGAAAGGTTTCCACATTAAAATTTTGGTCTCATTTGTCCTTCTCGTTGCTAATTTTATCAATTCTTAATTTAGCCTGTATCGCATTTGGATTGGATTGGCTTGTTACTTCTGCTAGTACATTGTACTGGTTGGATAAATATTTTTTCTCACAAGTACAGGGAAAGGATTTAGTTCATGTTTTTATTCCGATACGTGAACTACACCTTTGTATTATTCAACACTAAGTAGATCGAGCCCAATTTCAAAGGCTTCCACCAAGAACTTCCTTCAAACTTAATAAAAGACAATTATGCGGCAACAGCTTTTGACTCAGGGAGCAACAGTCAAATGATTTTGAAAAGAAGGATTTGATCAAAAGATTTTCTTGCTTTTTGAGGGAGCTTGCCTTCATTTAAGGTTTAATCAACCTAAAATAGGGACTTAATCGGCTATTCCCTTTGTTCCATTTTATGTGGCACCCTTTTAACTTGGCATGGTGTTTAAAAAAAAGACTTTTGAAATTTGTGGTTCAAAATAATTCTAAGATATTTGTGTGGTTGAGATAAAGGTAAAAGAGAAATTTTAAAGTTAAATTGCTTCTCAAAATAATGTGACATTTTTTATGGGGACGAACCACAAAGAAAGAATGCTACATAAAATGGGAGAGAGGGAGTAAAAGTTTTTACATGTATTTCATCTAATTCTTCATGTGAAGCAACAATATTAAAATGAAGAAATATTTAAGGACAGTACCCTTCACTTAAAGAAAAGGACACCTGGTCGCCGACAGATCAAAAACTAATGTAAGATAATCTGGTGTATTAAGTATATTGCAAGTACATCAATGCATTACCAAGTTATTTTAACCATAAGCAACGAGAAGACTAACAGGTGGATAAAAAAAATTTAGTCATGAATTACAGTAGTGCTAGGATCATTTAGAGAAGATAATTCAGAGAATTTGTACAGATTGTCTGCAATAACAAGTTAAGAAAATAGTTTTAAGTTATAAGATAAATGTTTTCCTCGAGAAATCCAGATAATTTTTTTTGTGGAGATACGGCTCTTGTATCTAACTCAATTCCAAAAACTACTGCACGATGGGAGAATTTCCCAAGATAATATAGGGAAACCACGTCTCATTCCCTCAATCGATTGCTGTGGGACTTAACCCCCACCCAAAACACAACTGAAGCGTCAATTATGGGAACCAAAAATTGAGAAACACAATAACAGGGATTGATGGGTCTGGCTTTGATATCATGCGAAGGTATGCCCTTGAACCTTACTCAACCCTTAACCTAGCTCATTAGGGATTGTCCAAGACTATACAAGGAGACCACAACTCATTACACCTCATCCAATGTGGCACTTAAAATTTATTAAAACACCCCAGAGGTGAAGAACAAGCTCATATAAATGTTGTCAGAACTTAAAAATACTAAGCCAAACATAAGGTTAAAAGTCAAAACAACAAAAAATTATTCATAGTCTATAATAATCTGGGTAGGTTTGCATTTCTTCCCAGATTAAGACTCATAGCTATAGCTATTGCTAGAGGACTTTCCTGATGTATCCATACCATTTCTCAACTTCAAATGAGAAATAATATTTCATACCGGAGGCTCTTGTAGGCATTAAGCTTGCTATTTTTAAGACAAGCGATGGAAAGATCCTCCACCTTCTACCAAGAGACCGGAGTTCGACAATAGTGAGAAAAAGAGACATTTGTAACTGTTGGTCAGGAAGTTTTGGACAGAATTTTTCTTATAAAGAGAATTTGATATATTTTATGCTACTTTTCTCTCTATAAAATATGATATCTACACGTCAAAGCCGCCAAAAGCTAACCAAGCATAGAAGTGGTCTGTCTGTTTCACAAGATCACCTAACTGGCATCCTTCCTAAACTAACAGATGTCTCAAGTTATAAGGAAAGAGGCATTATCTGTTCTTAACCCAAGAGTATGACAAAAATTAATCTGCCATATTTCTCCCTCGATCGACCTTCCTGAAGCAAGTGTATACTTCTCCAAACAACAAAATACTAAAGGGAACCATAGCGTCAAAAGACAAAAAATCATTTCAAACATCAATTGCTCTACGCTTTCGCATGGGTATTTAATTGTTTTCATGAACTATATTATGAGCACAGCTGGCCCCAATATCTTGGCTTAATGGTGAAGAAATAGTTATAAAAATCCACATATTATGAAAAGGCGGCATCGTAGAATTAGTCAATTGCGGGAGCATCCCAGTGATAGTATTTTCTGTGTCATGTGTCTCATGTGAAACAAGTAGCTAGAGAAGTTATTCCTGGCAACATATAACCTCATCACGTGCTTTACTTGATAGTTGATAGAATGTCATATTTTGTTTTTGCCTATGGTTCTGCCTAACATCAGATTTGATATACACCAGCACTATTTCCATCACTATCTTCTTTACAGCAAACTAAAACTTCTTTAGTAAGATAATTCTCCTCTTTCATTAGAAATTGATTAATCAAAATTCTCTAAATAAAAACTAAATGTATGAAGAATTATATCGCTAGGGATACCATCAGCTATTACCATAACCAAGTAAGTATGAGGGATTATAATGTCACACGTTTAACATCTTGTTTACTGTTGAAGCATGTTACTTTCATTTAACAAAGTATACCTGGTATAGTAGACTGACAAATTTAGCCAAGTGAGCAATTAGACAATAACTTATCAGTTGGCTTACACACTAAATTATTCACCAAACTGTTCAAAAAGAAAGAAAAAGAAAAAACAACACAAAGACATACAGAAGCAGTATAAACACAGAATGAGAGGTGTGATTTGGTAAAGTAGAAGACAAACCTTGTTGGGATGGACATTATCGAAGACATGGGCTTGACCCCCATAAAATATAGTCATTTGAGAGCCAGTAGATGACGATCCTTGCCGACTATCATGCAACAAACATCAAGAAGTCTCAATGACATAATTAGAGAAGTTCAGACAGACATCAAAAGAGGTAGTTTGTGCAGTGTCTACCAAAATTACCATGGATTAGAAGATTCTAGGTCAGAGAAGTGAAGTGCAGACTTCTGCTTAGCAGCACCTAATGGCACCCCAGAAAGGCTTCTATCGGAGATTCCACCACTTGCATTAATGGAGCTTAATATTCCGGATCCTTTGATTCCTGTCCTTGATCCTTCGTCAGCGGCTTGAGATATATTAGAAGGTCCTGCATTAGCATCTCCAAACCTGTTGGCTGACGATTGATATCCAAAAGGTAAAGCATGACTAGCACGTGGAGGATACTGCAAGGTGGGACCAACATTGAGGGGAATAACTCGATCCCACTTGGAAGAATTGACATCGGTTCTACCAGTGGCGGATGGTTGTGATATTAAAGAGGCAGGAAGTGGCCTCATTGGATGCATAACAAAGGACATTTCTTGGTCCTGTGGTCGTCCACGTCGCTCACCCCCTGCATTTCGTAGTAGCTGAACTTGAAGAAAACTACCAGTATCAGAGTAAATAGCAGGCACTGTAGGAAGATATGCAACCAACAGAAGAAAAACTAGGAGCAGTATTTTCCTTTTTCTCTGCTTTCCTGAATTTTAGTTAACAAATGAGGCAAAAGATGAAATACATACCTTCTGCATATGTGAGCTCTCCAATGCGTCTGATCGCAGCATTGAAAGTTTATCTCTTGTTGAACCCATCAAAGAGTCAGAATTGCTTCTTTTCGTTCCCGACAATCGATTACTTGTCTCAGGCCCTGAAAGTTCACCCCTTAGGCCATAGAATGGCACTCCTTCAAAATGATTTCCTACAAGTCTTTCTACAATGATACGAAAATGATCAGATACTGTTCAAATTTTCATATAGAACAACCATCAGAAAAGCAACTTTTTTTTGAATTTAAAGACAAACCATCAGAAAAGCAACTTGCAACCTCAAAAGAAAAAACTATTCAAGCACTTGTTTCTTTTACACTAACTTCCTTTTCTATTAATAACAAACATGCATTGAATTCCAATATATGAATGCTAGAAAATCTCACCCTTTATCAAAGGCAAATGATAACAACACAAAAAGAAGTTCAAAAGTTGAGTCAAGTCTTCATAAACTAATACTAAAATAGAGCATAATTCACATGTATTGAACAAAGGACAATATATGTCTCCTGATTTTAAAGGAAAGCTTCCCAAAAGCTACCAAATCAATCATCTCAAGCAAACTTCCTCCACAACAAGCATTCCCTTCGCTTTGCCACTTATAAGAGAGGCTTAATTAGGTACAAAAACATGTCACAAGAACCATCAGGCTTACACACATAATAAAAGTAAAGCAGCAGTAGCAGTATACAACAGCAACATACCCAGTACAGAATATAAGCGACCTTACCACTACCTCATAGAGGCAGAGAGGCTGTTCCTTGAAGCAGCAGCAGCAGTATGAGAAAAAAATATGTATGTGCTCATGAAACTAAAAGCAAATATAGAAAGAACTAACTGAATAAAAAATTATAGCTAACAACTTCCGTTTCCCCTCAAATTGCATAAGAAAAGGAGTACATAACATGAAACTGGAAGTAAAGTGAGAATAAGGGTTGGTTTTGGATTACCAGACCCCAGATCAGAAGTGGTTGAAACGGGGCCACGGCCACCCCCAGAAGAAGCACCAAGTGAGATAGAAGCAGACGGAGATGCCTCTGACGACAACACCACTCTGCCAGACATAGCCGGAGATGAATCTTGAGGATCCCCTTTACCCAAAAAATCATGAAAAGTAGTGGCTGCTGCTTTCACTTCATCTGCTGCAGTACCACTAGCACTTCTGTTACTTTGGATGTGAGCCATACATGAACACACAGTACCATCACCAACTCACCTACTTCATCCTCACACAATTATCTCCTTCAAACTCCATCACTAAAGCAACAATCTTTGCACAAGAAAGAGGGAAAAAGGTCACAACTCACAGCTATAGTACTTCAGTGTGAGCTTATCTGCATCAACTTTTGCAGACAAGTTTACCCACATGAATAAAATTCAAAATATGCAACAACCACTCTTGATATTAGACAAGAAAAGGGAATAAAGAAGATAAAGGTAGTGCCTTTAAGAAAAAAATAGGTCCAAAATCAGAAGAAGAGAGAGAAAGGGGCATTAAAATGCAAAAGTAACTGGCTTTATCTTACACCTACATAAATGGGTTCTGAGTTCCTGGTTCACTAGTCCACTCACATCTACTACTACTATACTACTGTGGAGTTTCAAAAAATTACAGAGACATAAGCATTGGGAAAAGAGAAAGCAGGAGAATAATAGTGGGTTTCTTTCTTTGTTTTTGCAGTTTTATTGAAAGAGATGAAAGTATTATTAATTGTAATCTTTGTCCTACACTTGTAGCTTAAATCAACACATCATATTCCATGACTCCAAATTGGCTTAATTGAAGGAGAAAAGAGGGAAAAAAGGTCCATGCTGGCTGCTACTTCTTCGGAAAAGCCACCCTGTAAAATTAGATCTTTGTTTTGATATGAAGAGTGAAAGGTGTTGTAATAATTTTAAAATATAAATAAAGAACATTTAATTTTTTAAATTATTTATCACACAAGCAAGTCGTTTAGTTGGTAATATATTATTTTGGAATAAGTTATTATATTATATATGGAATAAATTATTTTATCACTGAGATAAATAATCAAAAGACTGCCTAATATCTCCAATCGAACATGGGACAAAATAATCCTACATTTTATCTTGCTATCATTATACTTTATATCTCATACCAAATGATTCCTAATTATCTCTCATACCAAACAAACCCTTATATATTATTATAAAGATTATTTTTCTCACCTACATGGATTGTAGTGCAGTAGCGAAATTGTTTCATACTTAATCTAGGGTCTTGAATTTTGAGTTCTGAGTATGGAAAAGAATCTTATTGGGAGCGTCCCCCCAAATTGACCCTGTAATGTGCAATCCAAATTTAGTCGGAACTCTAATACGGACTTCTGGAGGCTTGCCTCCGGAGTATTGTATGACAAAAAGATACCACCTAAACTCAAAGGTAAGTTCTACAGAGTGGTGGTTAAACCAGCATTGCTGTATGGGGCGGAGTGTTGGCCAATTAAAAATACACACATTCAGCAGATGCATGTCGCCGAAATGAGGATGTT